>BGPR01029581.1:0-19197 GCA_013235015.1 Araneus ventricosus | reverse complement strand
AAGTTATCGTTTTCTCATATACACTGGAACGAGGTTCAAAATTACGAGGTCCTTTCCAAAATATCCCTCGTGTTTCTTCAAAACGGGACGTTAATATAACTAAACTAAACCCATACACACGGACCCGACAGACAACCTGAAGCAGGATTTGGTCAAATATGGCGAAAAAACATATGCCAAACTTCATCTATCTAATTTGTTCCGTTTTAGAGTTATTACAAGGTGTCACCAATAAGTAGGGTGAATCACCCCTCAAATCGAAAAAGGGAACAACCCGATTATCAGCGACACCTTCGTCGGGTTCCTTAATATTCGGTTAACATTAGTGCGTGGTTTCGTGCGTCTTGATAAATTTGTTATCGACTGTTGGCTGTGCGGCTGGCTTGTTTTTTGGCGTGTCGTGGAGCAGAGAATCAGTTTGAAATTCTTGTACAAATTGGGTAAATCAGCAAGCGAAAGTCATGCAATGCTGAATCAGCAGTATGGAGATGACACCGTGACCTTGAAGACTCTTTACTGCGATGTGCTCAAACGACTCTTGACTAGTATTCGTCGTGCACGGTCACATCTGGTTTCTCTTGCACGATAATAAACGGCCGCATACCGCTATGCTTGTAAAGCGGTTTCTGGATCAACATGGAGTTACTGAACTGTCGCATCCACCGTATTCCCCAGACCTGTCACCAATGGACTTTTTGCTGCTTCCTAAACTTAAAGGGACTCTAAAAGGGCGACAATTTACAGACATTGCATACATTCAAGCTGCTGTGATCCGGGAATTGAAAGCTATACCAGTGGAGGAGTTTTCAAGAACTTTCGACGATTTGTACATGCGTTGTCAGAGGTGCATAGTGTACGACGGGGACTATTTTGAAGGATTGTAAATAATTTTCATGTGAGGCTTACTCAATGTAAGACTTATTTCATCATTCACTCTATTTATTGGTCACATCTTGTGTATTCTCATGCACACAGATGGACTGAGAAGCAGATTTTCCCTTTAACGAATTTTGTTCAAATTTGATAGAGATCTTCAAATTTGGTGTAAAGACCATATTCTGAATTTCCTCCTAGTTTGTTGTATTTCTCATTTATCGTATTCACTAACAGGCATAATTCTAAAAATGCTTTTCTTCAGGTTCAGGTATGTCTAAAACGTGGAAATTAATCAAAAACTCGAAGTCGAATTTTTCAACCATTACAGCAACTATATTTTATTTACAAGAAAGTTATGAAAACTAGCTGCAAAATTATTGACAAATTGCAAAATATTTTATTATAAGGGTATCATGACAAAATATTGATTTAAATGTCCCAGAAAAGGGAATATCGAACTTTGCTCTTTCATTTACTAAAATTCTTAATCATTTGGGGTCTAATCGTCACAATCGCAATCCTCCTGCTCAGTGCTTAGAATTGCCAACTATGCAATCAATAGAGTTGAATCGAAAGCATACTGAGATTTTATATATGCTCGTGTTTTCTGTTAAAGTTCACTGAAATAGCAATTTAAAGTTTTTGAGTTACTGTTGATTTAGGTAGTAACACAAGAACCATCGCTGAAAAATAATGCCATTGTACTACTTGTTTTAAGAGATGGAATGTGAGTAGTACCATCGCGCAGCATACACTTCTGGATAACAATCTTCTTCAAAATATCTCTTAGAACAAGTTTGGCAAATGAAGTCACTTTCTGCTATTCTTAATGTGTCTGTCAAAGAGAGATTCCATTATTCTAAGATTGAAAATGATCAACAAGCATGCGAAAACGAGAGAGAAACACGAGACTTCTACTGCAGATTTATAGTTTCAATATCAGCATATACAGAGTGATTACAATTCAATTTGAGATTTTAAAACGCTGTAAATTTAGAACTTCTGGTCAGAATGAACTGACATATTATTTTGTTTGGTGGAAGAAAAAAATTATTCAAAAACGATGGACAGCATATTCAATATTTCTTGGGTGGTTGTAGTTGTTGATCTTATGACACTCTTTTTTCGGTGTTACTAAGACTCTTGTCGCTGTTCACATTTATTATTGTTTCTTACCATAAAATTGTCACTTTCTCCTATCAGTCTGCTGTTTCTCATCAGCTGACAATATTCTTGAGTTTGGAGAGTTTGTATGAGACCTAAGAAAGGCATGATACAGACAAGTGATTTTTTCTTTGTTATCCTTCTTTATAATGTCCTTGAGAGAGCTAACTTGATGGTAATTTTTGACGCAATTTATTTTTCTTCTCCAAAGAAAACTCAATTTCCTCACATGCATTCTAGGTCATTCTTACGAATGATTCTTACTTCATGTCGTTTTGAAACTTGAAGCTTATAATCACCATGTATATCAATCATGGTTTTGTGATTAAGCTAATAAAAACACGTTATATATTCATGGATATGCTTTTAAAACTCAAATATCGCCTGAGCAGAAAACCATACATTAGTTTGTGATTCAGACAGCGCCATAAATTTTAATCTTGGTAGGGGTTAGAATCTACTTCGTTGAGAGGAGTAAATAAGCAAATCATCGTCTGCAGCTGAAAATATTTCTAAGGGAACATAAAGAGATATATCCATGAAACGGAAAAAGTTTTAAAGGGCATACTTATGTTAAGAAAAAATGCGACTTAAATTATATTACTATGATTTAAAATGTAGCAATTTGTGTTTTATTAAAAATATTTTCTTTCTTCGTTTTCCTACCTCCCCTTCAAATAAAAGGCTGTTAATTAATAAAAAACGAATTGAATTTGGAACTTCTAAAGAGATAAAAATGTAGAGATCTATATTTTTAAATCTGTTTAAGCAAACGACGGAATGATATTTTTTATTGAAACCGTAATCAAAATGGAACAAATTTTGGTCTGACACAGCTAAAACTTATCAGTTAGGAAACTGCAAGAAAATTCAATCACTATTAGTAAGAATATCTTTACATTTAATTATGCAAAATAAAACTAGAAGTATATAATTACTTTTATTAATTTATTCGCATGGCGCTTGATATTATCCCACATTTAATTAAAGTTCTCAATTTAAAAATATTCGCGCCTCAAGGTTTTCTCAGACGTTAGATCTCTTTTCTCAAGGACTGTAATTTTAAACATCAAAATCAAAGCAAAATGTGTCCTTTTATAATAACACATTCTTTATAAAGCTTAAGCCGAAAGAAATCTATTATACACCAAGTCACGAAAGAAACCAAATTCGTATGATAGAACACAGAGCTGCCGCGATGGGGGGCCTGTGGCAAGTTCTTTGTTTGCTCCAGTAACACTACAAGAAAAAGAAAGAAAACAATTGAAAAAACAGAGAAAATTGAATTTTTTCCTCGGCCATTCATCACTTCTTAATGTCGCCAGCAGGTGTCACTGACACGCGATTAAGTCTTTTGCTCCGGCGAGAAAAGCACGTGATCGACATTTAACAAGCATGGTTAAATTCCTGATGAATACCGTTCGCGGGCATCGGAATTTTAAATAACGCGCTCTCTCACGGATGTTTCAACATTTTCATATCCACACGAGTGGTTTTGCGAGGCCGTTGAGTATCTAGAATGTCGGTTATCACGCTTCTAGGTATTTATTCGGGGAAAAATATGTATCGATTTATATTTTTGTTCGTGGAGAAGTGGCAAAATATGTAAAGTTTCTGGAGAAAAATATACTCTTGAAACAGAAATTCAATAACTATGTCACCATATTACTTTTAATTCAAAGGATTATATTCAAATGCCTATTTAAAAAGAATAATTTTATTTCATTATAGAATCATTTATCTGTTGAACATTTCGATTTCATTTGTTTCGCACACATTAAACATTTTTTTACTTCGCATGGGCGAAACGTAACGTAATTTTTCTTTCATAATTTAAGAACTATATAGATATATAGGCCAACTTATATAAAAAAATACTTGTTCAATACTGGTAGCATTCACAAAGATATCGGCATTGCAAGAGCTAAATTGCTTTTGATCTCTAAGAAGAACAAAATGATGAGGGTTCTTGCACAAATTGATACTTTTTCAAATTGAATCATCGAAAGTAATATTGAATTTTATGACGGTTGAATATCCTGAATACTCACGTGTATTTATTAATTAAATACATATTTTAAATTACATTTGGATGATAATTTATTCGGAGGATAAATAGCCCGTTATCATTCATTGGTTTCACTGTGAAACCACAAATTTCTTGAAAATAAAAAAAATGCTAAATTTTTTCCTTTACATATTTATGATCACCTACATGTCTAATACGCATTACTCATTTTTGGAATAAATTTAATAATTTCCAAAACGAAACATGTAGGGAACTTGAAAGGGATAATCATAGACAATCCCGTTTCGAAGCTATAAGAGGAATATTTTGGGACGGATATCACGTGATGTTGAACCTTGATTAAACAATGAGAGTGACACCTGAGGCAGCACCCCACGCTATTCTTCACCACACCAAAGTGAAAGCATTTGAATCATGACGGTATATTTAGCACGAATCAGATCATGGCGGCTGTTAGATGGAAGTAAATCTTCAACCCTTGCCCATGATTCTGCCACCAGGCTGTAGTGGATCTGTTTTCTTTATAAAATCCTAGCTCTTCATCCTTAATTCTGTATTGGCATTACTAAAAACTTGCATCTATGTATATAAAACTCAGTTCTATAAAGTACAGCCAATGTATTTCATATTATTAAATTAGCAATTCAAAATATTTTTTGACTATTGTGTTCAGATTAGGATATGACGTGATGAATTTTCGATATTTTTAAAATTCCTAGATTTTTTTTTATCTAGTTTAGAAAATGGCGACATGGGTTTAATTTCAGGATTAACTATTTTAAACTTCCTAGAAACAGAGTCAAGAGATTTTAAAGGTTCTTTTTCCTGCTCTAGATTCGGTGAACGTAGTTCATAGAATTTTGTATTTCAAACGATAGGCCGTTCTCAGATAATTTTGGATATATTTTGAAAATTTACTGCTATGTTTTTCCAAATAGTAAATAAACGCGTAATTATGAATAAACAAAAACGAAAAATTTAGTATCACTACAAGATTGTTTTAGATGCCAATGTTCAAAATAAATCCTGCGAGATATTTGAAGGTTTACTCAGAAACTGACCAGAGAACCATTATTTTAATTTATAAGATAGATATAATTTTTAATCACAAAATCTTTCCATGCATTAATTAAGTTAATTGATGATGCATTCACATGGGAACTGAAAATTTTTATCAGAAAGCACTGCAGCCATTTTGATTTCTAAGAAAATCTATTCATTTTGCAGAATAAATACTTCTTTATTAAATTCCACTCTTTCAAGTTGGAAACGAAAAATATTCATATCATTTATTAAATATTATTTTTCATCTCCTCTATTGTCTGCTAGGGTAAAACATAAAGTTTTATCACTAATTTACACTCTCTTTTTAATAATAAAAATTAAAAAATAAGGAAACAAATTTTATAAAAATATCGATTATAAATTTCAGATAATGTAGCTTTCTTTTTCAAATAAAATAACTGAATTACATATTTAAAATAAAAGGAATCCATTAATTCCGCATGAAAGACTGGTATAAAGGGGAGGGAAAAAAGAGATGGAAAAAACAATAGTTCCCCAGCATTTCGAAAAAATGAAATGAATATCGATAGAAATAAAACAAAACTGCCAGAAGGTAATTAGATTTTCGTAATACCATGTGTTTCTAAGCAAATTTAGTTTAAAGCCGTTATTTTATATTTTTTAATTCGAAAGAAGATTCTATTCCGCGTTTTCGTACAATTATACATAATGTAACCTGTCATTTTTCATTTTCTCGCAAGTTCTATTGAATTGAGTTTTAGGAATTTTATATTATGCATTTTTTTCGCGTGTCGAGTACTTAATACGGAATTTTTTAGTTTGTCAAAATTTTAATAACTTTCTATACTCTTTAAAAAAAGAGGGAATTAATACATATAAAATACATTAGAATGAAAATTTTAATCCAATATTTTCTGTAAATGAATACGCTGAATTTTAAATTGCTTGAAGCCAGATAGTGTATGAGTTGAAATTAAATCAGTATAGAATCTAAATTAAATTGAGAAGACTGCATATTTCGACAACTGTCCACTTTCGAAAGATGAAAGTATTATAAATAAAATTTTGGGTATGTCTCTTTCAACAGAATACGAGAATCAAATTTAAATAAGTTAGGACGAAAACATGTGTTACTTTTTAATATTTTAACGACGGCAATTTTCATAATTTGCTTTCGAATGACTAAAAAAACTTTTAATAAAAGTGTTTTTCAGCTTCTAAATATAAAACCTCAGAAATCATAATATGATTGATTATCATAAAAATTAATATTAATGTTCTCAAACAATAAAGTTAAAAACATAACTTTCGAAATTGAATTTCAACGCTTTTGCGATTTGATCTTAAAAATAAATCTTTTCTGAAAGATGAGGAAGAAAGATTTCATTTTCTCCTAAAAATAAATGATACTGAACTCGTATGTGCTTCTTCCCAATAGCACACCTCAAGATATGTGTTAAAAGATTAACCCTTTGACTGCCGAATTTTTCAAAATCAATATTTAGATGTAACGTTTGCACACATGTTCAAATACCGTTGAACCAAGCAAATCGTTGTTCATATACAAAGTTTTATTAGTATAATATGATTCAACGCTATTGTAGTTCTAAATAAACACATTTAGCTAGCGAAACTCACAGGATAAATCGCGGAATCAGCAGTCAAAGGGTTGAATAGTAAATTCAATCCTCAATTCAAATACAAAAACTTGTGATACCAATTTAAAAATGTAAACCACTAAGAAAGTTCCACAAAGCATCGAAATTACTGAACTGATTACTTTTTATAACACGTGAATCAACGAAATGAATGCCCATAGCCTCAGAAATTCGATTTTCTCAAGAAAAAGAAAGGCCTTACAAATAAGAATTCAGAAACTATTTCGAATCTGACTAGATTCCTTTGGAGGCTAGTGCAATCTTTCCTGCTTAATGTGTAATTTCCCCCCCTTGGAATGCGTTCCCTTAGAAATATGCCTCATTACAGGGCCCTTCTATTTAATAACACACTTCCGATTACTCCACAAAACTAGATTTCTTCGAGACAGGCAACATTTCGGACAACCAACCAATTTATTATGCATTCTCGCCAGTAGCTATCACCTGTTCTTCCCGCGCATAACGATCCATTTAACGCCCATAAATCACGTGACTTGTAACGAACCGGTAATAACCGGTTGAAAATCGTTATTAGAGGAAGCCAAAAATCGAGTTTTGCCGGAAACAACCGACCGAAATGCGAACCCGAGTTCATTAGACGAATGAGTTACGGTTGCAGTGAGGAGACCGTCCAAAACTCCTGCAGACTTGGAAATGAAATGAATGAAAGCTGGCCACACTGGGTATTCCCGGGAAGTTGAGTTTCGCGACATTATAAATTGATGGGCCTGAACTTATTGAATTCCAGCCCAGATTGTGCTGACCTCCGCAAAGCTCTTTAAATGGCAGGTCAAATACTCGTGAACAGCAACGGGTCTAAATTAAAGATACCAGGTGTCGTTACTCGGAGAGAAAAGTTCCGGATTTCCCACTGGATTATTGCTAAACACTACGCTCGATTCCTTGGGAAACTAGGAATGTTGCACTCGCTTTAATCTGTTCGTACAAAGCAATTTATCTTATTTTGGATTAAGCAAAAGTCATCAACTCCCAAGATGCTTTAAGAGGAATTTTACAAGCTTCAATCCTTTGGATACTTCACTTGAAGTATGGAAATATCGTTTACTATAAATTGCCTTATGTATTTCTGTTATAATGAGAATAAAAATTATTTAATATAAAATCGTACGTAATATACGCTTAACAGCTAGGAGGAGGAGTTAGCACACAGTGAAAATTAAACGTTTGGCTTAAGAAATTCTGAGATGCAATTTATAAAAGAAAGAGTTGACGAGCAATAATTTTTGAGGATTTTTATAGAAGTTTTTAAAAACACGCATTTATCAGTTTACTAGAGAGTAAAAAAGGGATTTTTTTAACAAAAGTATGGGTGTAGGAACAAAATCGTAAAAGCGTGAGGGGCTAAAACAAATATTTTAAGCAAATTGAAATTTTAATATATTTCATATGATTAAAATCATATTAATGTCTGATTTAGATTTTAGTCACATTTACATAATATTGTTTTCAGCACTTCAAGCTTTTATGATTCTGGTTGGTGTCCTTATTTTTTATAGAAAGATAATTTCTTCTCTTTAGTGCAATAACAAAAGCGTGTGACTTAAAAACATTTTAATATTATTATTTTCTACTTTTTAGTCTTGAATGTATATTACAATTCATTGTTATAAATAATATTGAATCTTATAAATAATTCACTATAGATAATATATAAATTAATTCACTATAGATGGCGCCACTCATATGGAATCAAAATGCAACTTAAATTAACCGATTAAATGATAATTAAATTTTAAAAATATTCAACTTTCGTATCGTCATCTGATACACACAAATATACAAAATTTCAAGGCTTTATTAAATCAAAAACTGAGTAAAATATGATTTCCTCCTTACGAACATGAAACAAGCCAAGTTAAATAAAACCGTTTAAAAACTTATTAAACAAATATAACTCTGAATTCATTTAAACATTACATCTCCATCGAAAACTTATGAAGAACTATTAAAAACTTTGAATATTCGCGTGATGTTTTATGAAAAATTTATAAAAAGTGAAGTGTTATTAAATCTCATTGTTCCTGAGACAAAAGAGCCCTCCGACTCCTCTATGTAACAATAATAATCTACTTCAAAAGATTAAACTCTCAGAAGGGTCCTGACATCCTTTTATCTCTTTCGAAACATTATTCTTTTTATACCTCATTTGCCTCCTGGTTTCATGATTCTTTCAGCTGAATTAAATAAAATTCCATAATATAATGAAAAGCAGTTATCGCTTTTTCCTCAAAAAATCTAGACGGATTTCAGAGACTTACGGAGAGGATGATGGATGGGAGTAATACATCAAAAACACTATCGGATAAAAAAAATTACATAAAAAAATGAAGTTGAAGAACAGACCATTTTATAAAATTCAATCGGCGCGAGTAGTTTCAAATGAAAGGAGTCTCATATTAGGTTTGCGTGCTTAAAAAAAACTGCTTAACTAATCAATTAAGTTAAAAGACAGTTTGCAGTAGAATCTCGGTCATCCGACATAAGGTCGTCTCGTATTAGGTTTTGTTTGCTTACAGAAAGCTGCTTAGGTAATAATCAATTTAACTGACAGATAGTTTGGAGTAGAATCTTAATGATCTGACCTCAAATGGGGATTGCCGACGTCGGCAAAGTGTAAATGTTGGATACTAGGAAAAGAGGAGACATATTTTATGTAAATCATCCTGTACCGTGTGCTAAAAATATATTTCATGATGCACAGTAGTTCAAAACGAGTGCTCGCTATGTCATTATAAGCATCAGATAAATTTCATTTTAAATCAAAATGATCTTTTATAAAATACAATCGGCGCAAGTAGTTTCAAATGAAACGAAGTCTCATATTAGGTTTGCGTGCTTAAAAAAAACTGCTTAGCTAATCAATTAACTTAAAAGACAGTTTGCAGTAGAATCTCGGTCATCCGACATAAGGTCGTCTCATATTAGGTTTGTTTGCTTAAAGAAAGCTTCTTAGGTAATAATCAATTTAACTGACAGACAGTTTGGAGTAGAATCTTAATGATCTGACCTCAAATGGGGATTGCCGACGTCAGCAAGGTGAAAATGTTGGATACTAGGAAAAGAGGAGACACATTTTATGTAAAATATATGTCTCGTGTGCTAAAAATATATTTCATGATACACAATAATTCAAACCTGAGTGCTCGCTATGTCATTACAAGCATCATATAAGTTTAATTTTAAATAAAAATTATCTTTTATAAAATTCAATCGACGAAAGTAGTTTCAAATCAAACGGAGTCTCTCTCTCTCTCTCTTTTTTTAAGAAACGGCTTAGGTAATAATCAATTAAACTAAAATGCAGTTTCACACATAAACGGAGATTGCTGGTGACGGAAAAGTCAAAATATCGGATATATGGGAAGAAAAAAGAGCGAACACTTTTGATGCAAAATACCCTGTACCATGTACTAAAAATATATTTCATGATATGAATATTTCAAGATGAGAGTTCAATATGTCAATACAAGCAACGTATAAATTTCCCTTTAGAAATCTTTTCTAAAATTTAATGGACGCAAGTAACTTCCAATCAAATGGTGTATAAGAGTTTTTTTTTCTTTAACCCCTTAAGAGTCGCATTTTCTTTGCTAAATAATAAGATAGACCCTCCTGTTTTGGAAAGGGACTGCCGTTTTCATTCATCTAAGAAGGCGCCGAATACTTGAGATGCTTATGGATTGTACGTCATTTTCGTGTCAAATTATCAAGCGAATTAATGATTAAATTTTAGTTTATAAGCCTAATTGTATGACTGGCACAACGGTAAAGGGGTTAAAGAAAATGCTTATGTAATAATGAATTAAACTAAAAGATAGTTTCCTTTTAGTTATGTGAGATAAACGGGGATTGCCGATCCGGGAAAGTGAAGATGGTAAGTACGATAGAAAGAAAAAGGGAGAACAATTTTTATGTAAAATATCCTGCACCACTAAAAATATATTTCGTAATATGCAGTATTTCTAGATCGAAGTTCAGTATGTCATTTAAATCAACTGATAAATTTTCTTTTAAATGAAAATTATCTTTATACTGCGTGTTTTAAAATAAATCTCAGGGCTTTAAACCTATGTAACATATATTAACTTTGACTTAGATTGATGAATGAAATGAAAGCGCGGTTCAAACAGTTTTTCTTACAAATGTTCAATATGACCACCATTCGTCACACAGCACACATTAAGGCGTAGGCGAGTTCTTCCCGTACCATGTATGGAATAATTGATGTAGTTCATACGTTTCCCTATACAAAGTCATCTAGAGCTTTCCAACTGACGATTGTATCTACGGATGTTAATATCACTCGGGGAATCACAATCGAACTTAATATGGTATGCATGTTCAACTGTAACTGAATCAACAATTTGACAAAGTGAACAAGAGCCAACAGATCAAAACGCACACAACATGTGTTATCATACAGATGCGACTGTTAGCTGTTAAAAAGAATCGGAAACCTTTAAGTAAGCTACTGATGTAAAGAATCTCATATAAAATTTTATTTAAAAAATAGTAAATAAAAAAATAAGATTTTTTTTATTTTCCCAAGAAAACTATTTTTGGATTCTTCCATTCTTGAAACTGCTGATTCAAGCACAGATTCACATTTTGTAAACTGCAAAACACAGAAGGCTTTCTGCAACTAGCGATTGCACGCAGAAGATAGAGGTAAAATTGTATGAGCAGAGCAAGCCCGCTGCGAAAATTGGCATTTTTAAATAGTTACTGTATATCTCATCTTAGAGAAATAGTAAACAATTAAACCGATATCCATTTTGAAACTTTTGAGTAGCGTGAGTCACTCATATAATTCATTAAATATTTCCAAGACAAATATTGATCAAATGGACCTGCCATAGCTTTCACTCGTTTTGAAATTGTGTGATAAATTGCTATAATTCATGTGGGATCTCGAAACAACAGCTAGTGGCACTAGAATTTCCTAGCAACGTTATTCGGTGACCTAAAATTAGTATAGGTGTATTCAACACATTAGCCAGCGAGAGAGCGATATTTGGTTTGCTGCGGAGTAGCTTATATACAGAAATATGAAAAATGTATAGAAATTGAACGAAAGACGAATAAATCAGGAAAAATTATTCTCTATCGCTGTTAGTATCCGTACATTTAAGTTTTTCTCGATGCACTACCATGCACACCACACAGACACATTCTTCTTTCTTGCGATTTGATCAGCACGATCGCCCAAAATTCTCATCTGCATATGTTTTTTACAGTCAGACTGCAGCAACCCGGATTTTCTCACCCATTTCAAATTTCTGGCCAAATAATATCCCATTAACGACATCAAGAACCAGATTTCACATGATGTGAGGTCTTAGAATGTGAGTGATTGCGTATATCTATAATTACAACTCGAAAAATATGAAATACAAAAATTAACATACGTTGTTTGCATTTGCAGTTGAGCGTTGAATAATGAAAAAACATGTTTGTTTATTTGTAATCGTTACATAACGAGTTGAACTAAACGGTTACAGTATTGACATTCGTCTAGTAGTGTTTTTTTGTTTTTAAAAAACTAGCGACACTTACAGCTGTTTGCTTACTGCAAATATTTTTTTTTTTTTCATAATGAGTTTAGCGTCCTCCCTTTGTTTTGGTAATTTTACGCGATGAAGCCTGCTGAGTAATGACTATTAACCAATGCTATTCCAAAAGTAAATTTTAATTGAAAGGTTTTATATAAGCTTCTGATTAAAGTTTGAGAATAAACAGAAATTCCCACTAACTTGAAAACAATAAAACTTCGTGGAGACTTACCGCTAGAAACAAACTAATTTACGCATTCAAACACAATTACAGAAAATTAGCCTGTTCGTTCTTCGAACAAAGTATCTTCATTAAAGCTACTAATGGTTGTGGGGATACAGGTGTAGAGGCATTTTGAATCTTAATCCACTTTTAGTACTAGCAAACTCAACTGAATAGAAACCAGGAAATTGTATGAGTAAAATAGTTTAAACCAGCTTCTGTATATGTTTTGTCGTATGAAAATAAATATACTTAGTGAATGCTGGGTTTTTATTCTACCAGAGGAAGATATGGGTATCATGGGTTACACTTGGCGAACGATATGTTGACAATTTAGAGGGCCCCTTTTCTCTATTAATGGTATATTAAAATATTTTCGGGATCGAGACTTAGTTAAGGAAAAAAAATCATTTAACCTATTAGATAAAATCTAATTTGATTTGTTAAATAATTTTATTCATTAATGATTAATTAAAAAATCAAAATAATATAATTTGAGATACAATAGAGAAACATCTCGGCTTTTGTTTCATTACAAAATTTGTTGAGAATTCACGACAATCTACTTTTCAGCATTAGGTGTTGGCACATTATCATCTCAAATAATAATGATAATAATCAATTGATAATTAATTTGATTGTGGAAACTGTTGAGGTCAAAATGTTTATCAATATTTTAGGAAAATTAATTAACAAGAGTACTTATAGTAGTTAAAGTACTTAAAGTAATAAGCAATAAGAGTACTAAAAGTAATAAGAGTCTAATTCAGACGTGGACCTTACCACAGACATTTAAAGATTGATGAATTTGGTAGCAAGTATACTTCTCATGGTTTTAGAAAGAATTAAATTTCTTGTTATACAATGATTGTGGCAATTAAAATTGCATAAATGTTGCATTTCTAAAATTACAAAAAGTAGATGGGGTTTGTGCAATAACATTTTTTCATAATAAATCACTAAAAATAATAACCCTTAACGCTTTCAGTGTTCACGTAAACTACATGTGTAGGGAATATCTTCTTTTGTGGTATAACAATATAATATCATTATTATGAATATGAAAACATACAACAAAAAGAGCAATTCTAATCAAAGCACTTGTTACATAAATTAAAATTCATACTAATTTAATAAAAAAATTATTTAGTAAGCCTTGCTCTAATTAAAGAACTGATAAAATATAAAAGAAGAAATAGATTTTTTCCAAAACGATTGTGCCAAGAAGCATATGTTCTCTTTTAAAAATTTTCACTATAAGAATATGGGATAAACAATATAATTCGAGCATAAAATACGCAGTGCAGTCTGGCATAGAATGTTATGAAAGAATTTTTGAAAAGGATTTATACGCTTTAATAGATAGCAATGTATCATAAATACATCACTGTCTAGAATAAGGAATACAAATTTGCCAAAGGAAAGATTATGTTATAGAAAATATGTCGAATCTGAAAACAAATATTTTGTCTAATAATGAATTTGCATAGATATTTTTGCACAGATAGAATTTTATAAACATCTTGCAATTACATTGCATATAATATAATGTTGATGAAGCATTTTTGTCCAGAAATAAATGAAGTGTATAAAATGAATGTTTCTTAAAGCAATGTTTATCCAAAAGTCACTGACTTATGCTAGAGATTAACAGTTTAGGTGAAGTTATTGGTCGTTACCCATGATCAAACGATCGTAAAGCAAATGAATGCAATAACAGTTCGTCATAAAATGATGGCACGAATGTTACACTCCGATAAGGATTATTTTAATAATTCCTGTGGGATGATAAAGGTGCAAGAGAGACGGCATTCATTTATTACAGAAGTGTCATCATTTGAAAAAGCCCAAGAAAGAATAATCAGTACATTATTTTGAATTGTATTAAATTTTTATGAATTTCATAATACATTTTTATGAATTTCATAAAAATGTATTTTTTGGTTATAAGGAAATGCCGTAGTTATTTTAAACCTCTTAGAAAATTATTTTTCTCCTGAAAATAATTTATTTAAACTCATCTACACGGAAAAATTTGAGTTTTGACTGTTTTCGAATAAATTCGTTTAAAATGCTGTGTTTTTTTGGGTTTGAAAATTAATGGTATTTGAAAATGACTTATTAAAACGGTTTTCTCCTTAGATCAATAAAAAATCAACACTAGAATTGTGTTTCAATGAAACAAAGCAAAAAATCTGTTTTGATTTTCTTGAGTGCATGCTTGTAAGAATATATTTAGATTTGGAAAACATATTATTATAGCTGGAGTTAAAATGACGTTTTCACTTGTTGGTTATTTTTTCTGTGGAAAGTATTTAGTTCCAGCTTTATGCAGTTGCCTCTCAATTTTTAGAACCTCTGATTTATGAAAATATTTATATGAACCGATTTAATATGTACAATTAGCTCATAAAATATTTATGTAATTATAAGCTAATATATAAAAATATTGAAAATTTAATACGACATAACATTTTTATATTGATCACATTCTTACGCACAAATTGCTACTTTATGATTTTTCATTACGAGAGTCTGGTGAATGGTTGAAGCACTGTTGAATGATTCAGAAAAGAAGTGTGATAAGACGGAAGAAATTTATCGAACAATCTCTTTGCTATAAAATTTGATAGATTTATAACAAACTTATAAACAGTTTAAATGCTAAATGATGAACCTGAAAATTTATTTTTTCATTAAATAAATTATTTACCCAGAATATCTGGAGAAAAAGTTTAAAAAAATCAACATCTAAAAGCAACTCTGAATGCATTCCATGCTCATCTGTACCTTCCCGTCAGAAATGGCTGTATAATCAATACATAAGCTACTACGCAGATAAAAATTTCTTACAGCAACAGCATGTTAATAATGATGAGAAAAAACACATATTATTTTCTGAAAAGTTTATTAAGTGAGGTACTTATATCGAAAAATGAAAATAGTGATATGTATGTTTTGAATTTAATAAAATTCATGTGACGTTAAAATTACTTCACGACAACAATATAAATTGAAAACCTCGATTTTCATGATGTAATAACCTAAAACTTAGTCAAATATTCAATGGATATTGGCCACTTAGGTTAAGGATCTGACGTAAACTGTCTATTCTTTCCTATAAAGTGAAGCATTCTCTGACAACCTCTTTCAGACATGACTACAATTTGAATCGAGGGTTATTGCAACGTTTAAAAAAATCATGATATGTATTTCTGGATTTATCAATTTAAAACAAATTCTATAAATCGTTTTAAATTAATTTGTCCGATTTTATTTAACCTGACTTATTTCATGGTTTTAAAGATGGACTTGTAATAGACTTTTAGCTGACTTTCTGATGTGCTAGAATACTGAAATTTTGTACACGTTTGTTCTCGATGACAAAACAGAATTGAATAATAGTTTAATCGATCAAATTAAATTAAGTTTTGATTCCATACAAGTGGCGCCACCTGGTAGAGAATGCGAGTACAATTCATTGCCAGATTCGATAATATTTATTATAACAAATTAGGAATTTAAGACTAAAAATTAGTAAATAACTAAATTAAAAAAAGATGCATTTTCAGTACACTAATAAAAGTCGGTTTTAAAAACTCTAGGTTAAATCTATTTAAATAGTAGGAAAATTATCAAAAATATTCTTATCTAACTAGAATTACAGTGCTTTTGACTAACACTTGAATTAACCACATCTACACACACAAACGGATTTTTGTTGCGCTTTTAGAAGATATATAAATGACAAGTAAGGCATTTAATTTGAAAAAATTAAAATGAATGTCTTAAAGAAATTTATTCACATTTTTATAAGGAAATGTATACATTTCAATACGATTTTATTAACATTAAAATAACACTCGGAATTTTAAATGTGCAATTATTACTTTTGTATTGCATTAAAATTCCTTATTTCGAAATGGAATCCTAATGATTTTAAATAAATTGAGCCCACGCATGAGCAGAAAAGGTTAAAGAAATAATATATTTTTATAAAACGTTTCCATTCCTGCTAATTTAGCAATTTTACGGAAATTCTAAACACGTGAAATTATTTTTCTAATAAGGAAGCGGTATAGTAGGAAAATATCGATATATCTATCCCATAAAACATTCTTCAACAGTGAATTGATTGCCGTCCATAACCGTTAAGTGATTGTGGGCAATACATTTATTAATGCATCACAGTTTATTGAATTTAGAAATTTAATGGTCTCTTGGGAACCACAAACAGTATCGGGTTTATGCTCACAGATAGAAGTGAAGCTTTCCTCGCGTCTATCGAGGAAATGAATTTATAAGACAATACTTTTGATCGAGCAAAAGAATGTTAGTTTGCTTCAAATATTCTTCAACATTACATGAAAATAGGTTTCACGTGAAATCACAAAATCGCTTCATTCGATTTTGTAAATTATTAATTTGAAACGAAATGTCAAGTTTACGTAAAGGATTAAAAGCTCTTGAGTGAAATTGAGAATCATATACATGAGAGAGAAAAGTAGAATATATTTTCAAGTAAAATTCAACAATAGATTATAACTACTGGTTTTATTTATTTTTAAAGACACCAAGACTTCTGTTTTATACCTAATTGTGAATTTCAAACTATCGACTTACTAAGTACCAAACAACAAATTAAGTTTGGAATTTAAAATTATGTTAAAAAATAAAATGGCAAGCCAGAATGTTACTTTACTATTATTCTTTATATTTATTTTATCTAATTGGTTTTGCATACGTTTATAGATTAAAATTATAACTAGCTGAAGTCGATTTGATCTAAATTTGTTCTATATATTGAAGATTCGTACTTTTTTTACTTAATGAGCTCTTAGAATATCCAGGCCAAAAAAAGAGCCGCAAATATGCAAAAATAAATGTCTGCATGGGTATATGTTCATAAGTTAATTTGTCATAATTTTCTATATGAGATGCAATTAGAAGTAAAATGAACCCAAAAATTATCTAGGGTGTATTTTGAGAAGTTCATTCATGATCTGTGGCATATACATCTACATTACTATTTTACGAAACTTATTTTTTATTCTATGCTAAGAAAATGTATCTCAAACCAGTGCCACTATTAAAATTGAAAGTAAATTTAGAAAAACTTATATTTAATATATTATTTTAGCAGAGGACATGACAAAAATAATTGAGAAATGCAACAGTATAAGAAAAGCAATAAACCCGCTGCATCAGTTTGAAAAAAGAAACTACCAGTCTAGATCCAATTCAGTTTTCATATTTCTGCCCCATTCATTTTGTTATATTGCTTTCCAAAAGTGTAAAATGTACGAGTTAGTCATTAGGTACAAGCAAGTCACCCGATGTTTGAAACGACACAATTTAACATTCCTGCAAACTTTGCGCTATCTAATTAGGAGTCATAATGATTGCACCATTGGAAACCATGCCTAATACACAAACCATCCTCTTGATAACGATCTTGGAAGAGGAATCATTGGGTGGGAATGTTCTGAGTTTACGTACAACCTGCGCACTATTAGAAAGACTCTTAGAGCAAAAATTTCAAGCAACAGATGCAAGGAATACTAGATGTAGACTGCTAAGATTTAAACTCATATCTTAACAAAGCAAATGCTATTATGAAAGAACACAATTTCCACTCAATACTCAGTTTGGTGTTTCATGAAGAAATTAAATATTTAAACACAATACAGTAAAATAGTAAGTCCTTTGATGCATTTAATGTATATAAAGTCATTTTTACTTTAGTAAGTCCACAAATAAAACAACAGCATTACATTATAGTATATAGCCTATTACACAGTGAATGCTTAAAATACAAGATGAACAATTAGCATTTATTTAAATTAAGATTATTATGATTAGCACTACTCCCTGTATAACATCTCTTTCAAAGCCATTAGATTCCAAGGTACAATCTGATAATTGAACAATTACATAGGCCAGAAATGATCTTTAATTAAACGAAATGTTTATAGATTTCCGCTGTAAGTGCCAACATTTGAGATCCTGCAAAATAATAAAAAAATGATTGCTTATGAAATATAAATCATCTGAAGAAGTCTAGAACAAAAGTTTGATCCTGGCGACTTTTTATCTTTACTTTCCAGACACAAACCACTTGAATTCAGGGAAAGTATAGATAGATGACATATGAGTAGAGTGAACTAAGAATGCCTTTCAGTAGAGGAAAAGGCAATAAGGGGCCCTCTTTTGTCTTTTATATATTTCATTTCGGAAAAATCTACTTTGAGTTCCTCATTGACAACTATTACAAGTTTAAATGATAGGAGGCAAAACAAATGACTAATGTACCACCATTCACCTTGAAAACGAAGATTTATAAAGCTAAAAAAGCACCAGAAAACAAGTAAATACAAGCCTTCCAAAGAGTCGTAAAATTATTTAAAATAAATAAAACAGGATAAATACTACATGCAATAGTAGACAGATTATTACAGAAAAATTATTACAGAAATCGCAACATAACTAGCTGCTCTCCCTGAAGCACAACTTGGGTAAAGCAAATGATTTGGCACCTCCAACATTTTGAACCCATAATCTCCCCTTCATGAGTGTCTTCAGAGAATCTTCCATCAACAAAAAGTGTTGCCCTCCTGAGCTAAAGGTTTAACTGAACGTAGGCGTTTG
>BGPR01029580.1:0-19197 GCA_013235015.1 Araneus ventricosus | reverse complement strand
CCGTCAAGGAATGACGCATTATTCGAGAAAGCCCGTGCAACGCCGGGTCACGTAGCTAGTTAATAATTAAGCCTTGACAAATTAAGATGTCTAATTAAATGACCTTCCAGATAACTCGAGAAATGTCGAAAATCTCAAAGTCCGAAAAAATGACGTCACTCTCCTCCACTCACTTCAGTTCACATCAGCACCAAACAACTCAACTCGAAAGCAGCATCGAAAACAACTAAACTCAACTCGGAAGCAGCATCGAAAACAACTAAACTCAACTCGAAATGGAAGCAGGATGAAACAACTCAACTCAACTCGAAAAGGGGGGAAGGGGGAGAAGCAGGAGGAGACAACTCAGCAATCGCTAGGGGGGGGTTACTACTCTCCCATTTTTTATTTCAGTGGTTCAAACGCAATTTCGCTTGAAATATATGCGGAGTAGAATCTGCTACATGTAGTGTACCAATTTTTCTTGGTTTAGTTCTCAATTTTACACTTCTTTTAAAAAGGAAACCATTTTTCTTAATCTAAAGCAACTTTGGAAAAAAAGCTTTGTTTTCCTTTTCCTTTTATAGATTTTTTTTGTCCTGCCAGAGAATCCATTTGTAAAGTTGAGATCAGACAGAAAGCAAAAAAGTGGAAATTGTGAAGTTTACAAAGAAAGCGGAAATTTTGCATTCTGGTAGCTTTTAGTTAATGTTACATATCTTAATAACTACTTGACGGAAACCGCTAAAATATTTTAGGCCACGCTGCTTAGACTGGCATCATAATGTTTTTACGTAACTTATGAATTTAAAAAATAATAAAAATTATAAAATATACTTTTATTATTTTTAAAAATGCGTAACTTCTGTCTTGTTTATTGAATATTTTACTATAAAAATTAATTGTTACATCTTAAATTATATTTAACCCTCTGACTCCTAGCGACCCTCAAAATCTTACTACCTTTGTATACGGAGGTTTTGTTGACATATGGATTCGTGAAATGGACTCGTCCGCCTTCTCCCCTTTTCTCCTCACAGTTGGTGGTCGAAAGCCCACTGGAGCGTGACCCTCGGTTAGAGACTGGGGTCGCTAGTTGAATGATACAGTCCTGGATGCGAACATAATGCGATTTTTCAATTGTTACCACGATAGTAGGGTTTTATAATATCTTTCTTTTTAATGTCATTTTGCTCAATATATTCAAACAATTTATTTAATTATAAAATAATGTGGAGCACAGTAGTCAGGGAATGAAATTTGCCATGGATATTTATATTCTTTTTACTATCTATTTGATAAACTTTTGGATTGTAATTCTTCACAATTCTTTTTCACAAAAATGGTATCCCTTTTAAGAGAGATAAATTAACCTGTTGCATCCTAAACTGGTAACCTTCAGAAATGATTAAGAATAAAAAGGGAATATTTAGAACAACCCCTTCGGAATTCAGTTGTGTCCTGTTCAATCCACACTGAACAAGAGAAAATAGGCTCCTTTACAAAGCAAGGCTCCTATTTCTACTGCAAAATCTGTCTGACATATGTTCTATGTAATTTTACCACTACATAAATGATTCTGAAATAGACTGTAAAGGGCAGATGCAGCGTTTCGGTCATTTTTAACACTAACAGTAGTGACATTCGGTGATTGATTTGAGGGTACATTTTGTAATGACAATGCAACAGGTTAACAGATTACTTTTCACATAGAGAGACTTATGTTTCTGTATGAAAAATACACGCTTCTTTCTTAGACTAAGGGAGAAATATAACCAATTTTAAGGGAACTTATTTTTGAGAAAAGCGCAAATGTTTGTAAGAAATAAAATAGAATTGTGAACGTTTATATTTCCTTTGTACGAAAAAGAGATAAACTAGAAACTTTAGAGTACTGTAAGTGATTTATATATGAGTATAACATAGATGGAATATAGTAGATGGATTTAACTAAGAAAACTGGTACACCATTCATTATATCTCACGATAGTTGACTCGAGATTAAACTCTTTGCGATTAATTGAATTTCAACTAGTCTTTTTAATACCTAATTTATAAGGAATGATTTTTTTATTTAATAAAAAGAATATAAAATAAAGCAATTTATCAGCAATAAAAGCAGCAAACTCAGAAAGTAATAAATCTACTGCATTAGATTCGGAGGGTTTTATCATATATTTAAAAATTGTTTGAGGTAAAATATTTTAGTCGAGGCTGTTTTTATTTTTTTTTCTAATTTTTTATTTCGCCGGTAAAAATTGAGTAAAGTTGTTGATCTTTTCGTGAATTTTAATTTTTGAGATTGTTTAGTCAATTCATTAAATTTTAGCCAATGTTTCAGAGAATTTCAAATTTTTCAATCCTGACTCAGTTTGGAAAGCTTTTAGTGTGAATCTGTTTTAATTATTGGTCCCTCAAATGTTACGTAGAAAAACTTCAATCAATACTTTTTTAAAAAATGAAGTTATATCACTGATATATGCTTTTTTAATATGACTCCTTATCGCTTAGAAATAAAATGTAATGTCTCGTATTTTACATGTTATTGCACAAACCATTTACAGCATTGATTTTAAGAAAAAACAGAGTTAATAAAAACAACTTTTAAATGTACACTTTTCTTTAGTTGTATATAATGGGAAAGCATTTTATTTTAGTTATTTCTCACTGATTAATCTTTGTTTAATTCATTATTATAAATATTATGTAATCTTACACAAATTTGCAATTATGAAACGCCTCTTGTGTGGAGTTGAAATTTAGTTCTTTTAATCGATTAATTTATAATTAAGTTATAAAAATATTAAAACTGGTGTATTGTCATCGAGAAGAAAAATCGCAAGAAATTTTAAAAATCCAGGACATTACTAAAAACAATTACCACAGCTTACGATTTTTTTTGTTTTTGTTTGTTTATATTTAAAATCTTGAATCCTTTAATCAAGCCCAATCAATCAAAAAATTACATATTCATGTGAGTAAATAATTTTAATTATATTTTCAGGAGTAAAAGTTAACTTGTTTTAAATGAAACATTGTTTATATATTAACGTTCAAAATGATATTTGTCTTCATTACAAGAAATTCGAAAAAATCTACTACAATAAATTAATTTATAAGAAATTTAAATTTTTAAACAGTTTTCTTACTCTTCAATATTTTTTCATTCAATTAAACACAGATTTAGTAAAAAATATAACAGGTTAAAATTATTTCAGAATCTTATTTTGAAAGTTCAGCATTCAATTCTTTCTGAAAACATTTGAAGCTTCCCGCAGGCGAAATCAATTCATCACTGTCAGCTATGAATAGCGGACGTTTCCCCTCCTCGAAGAAACGTTTGGGGAAAATTCGCTTTACTACCCACACCCCTAGTTTGACCCCTGCCCGCCCGAAAATCCGCCTGGCTCGTACAGAACCTACCAAGCCGGCTGGGGCGGGTGTCGTAGTGAGAGTGTTAAGAAAACAAAAAGATTCATTTAACATTGGGATTACCAAATTTAAATCATTCATATCTCATCACTCTTTCACTCAAAATTACAAAATGTTACATGTATTCGGAATAATTTAATCTGGAATCAGTATATATATTCGAAATTCGATATTGCCATTAAAAATTAGTTTATGTAAATATAATTTTGAAGACGGCACATTCCAAGAAAAAATAATTTTAAAACATTATAGAGGACGCATTTCTATGGCGACAGACATTTACATTTTCATTGTTATATAATTAGTTTCGGAATAAACCGAAGCGTTCAGATCCTTTTTTGTCGAAATGTAAGAAAGAACTTTAAAATGCAGAAATATACTATACAGAATTTAACCGTCATTGCACGGCTTATAATAGAAAACAAATTAATTGTTAATTCACTTTGCAATGAGGGTGTATTCTTAATTTTATTAAAGCTTTAAAAATTTTTAAATGTTTTTATAAAAATTTCAGTTTCATAATATTGAAAAATATACTCTTCCTTACTCTATACAATATAGCATTTCTTTAAGTTGGACATTCACGATAACTCCACGTAAATGTCGTGGTTGCTCTCCTCACCATTCCATTTTTTAGCCCATCCATTCAGGTGGGTCATTCACGGGCCGCTCCAAACAAGTCGATCCTCTCTTTTGCATCCGATCCTTTCCTTGTAAAATCCTTTCATAATATCCCAAGTAAAGTCCATAAATCACATCAGAATGCCCGAAATAAAGTCCATCAGTCCCATCTTCTCAAAACAAAGTTGTTATTAAGTGCTATAACATTTTATCCCGAAATCTAATACATATTTATAAATGGTTAATTATAAATTACCGAGGTATTTAGATGTTAACACAGAATCTTAACCTCATCTTAATGATACTGAGAAAAGGATTATAACTTGGGAATTATTATAAGTTAAAAATAAGTAAAATTATTAACAAAAATAAGTTTGTTCAGGAAAATAGTCAGTCACAATTCTGAATCGTTTATTCGCAAACTAATTAAAACGGTAAAGAAAGACTAGATTCAAATCTTTCAAGTGAACTCATTTTCCCATCACTAGCTCACATAAGATATTTCAAGTTCCCCAACCTACCAATGTTTATTTATAACATGCATGTCGAAAGTAAAGGACACCCACCATTTAACAGTCATGTAGAGATAAATCGATGACGCCAATGCAATAAGAAGAAATTCGTATAATATTTCCATTTTTATTTTTTTAGTGATAATTTTTTTTTAAAAGTCATCGTAGAAAATCGATTTTAATATCGTTTAAATAGACGTCTCAAAACACATTGAACGTTTTAGCATTTATTAAATAATCATTTTAAGGATGATAAGGTTGCATTTTTTAAATATAATAAGGAATTTATGTGGATCGCCAATGATTACAAGTGAAGAGGTAAAAGTTAGTTTCGAATTTCTGTATATTTCTTTGAGAATATCTGTTGAAGGATATTCCCACAGACCAGAATTAATGAAGGATATTTAATGAAAGAACACTACAAAAATCACGATTTAAATCACATTGGAATTTCGAGCCACACGGTCTTGCCTGATATGCAGAAGAAAGCTCTAAATTATATCTTTAATTCCGTTGGCACACCGTTTAGAATTAAGCCTCCCATCTATTAAAATTAAAAACCGTGGTCGACGAAAGCGCCCTCATTTGCAAGGTATCAAAGTAGCATCTGAAAAGGGAGAGGACGAAATAACAATAATGAACCAAACCTTTTTCTTAATTCAAATTCAGAATTAAAAGAAAATCAAAGACTGAAGTAAACTTTGTGACAATGATGACACAGAATTTGGAAGACATATTGGATGTTTCAACGAGTTTTCGATGTAAAAAGTTTTATTGAAAATGAATTTTTATGTTAAATAACTCTCTATTGCATGAATTAATTTAGCACCAACCTTTATATTTCATTTTTGCATCATTAAGAAAGGTTTGGCACAGAATAATCCTTTGGTAGGAAGAAAATACTTTTTAATTAATAAAAATAATTTATTAAATAATTAAAACAATTAAATTTCGGCCTTTATCTACTATCTTCAGCCTGCTTTCCGAACTGTATTCCTCATGTCCTTTTGAGTACCGTCAGGAAACTGTCACATTACGAAGATATAGGCATTATATAAAGCAGTATTTTCAAGTCCGTTAAGATATAAAGATTTTCTTAGGTACAAAGCATTTCTTTATTATCTTAACTTTTAATCGATCTTATCTTATCTAATTGGTTTACCACTCTGTGTCTGCAGAATAGGAGACACAAAATGATAACTTTTTTCACTTCGGCTAAGGCAAAAATTTTTCATCTTAATAAACCTGCAGATAATCTTTTTCTTTTTAATAAGAATATAATTTTAACACACGAGGGGTTCCACATGTAATAGATTATTCCTATGTTGGACACGCTTAACTAATCATCTTTGTCTTTTCTATACTGTATTAAAGAAATGAAAATACAGCAGAAATAAATCTGAAGCTAAAGGAAGGAAAGCGGCGCTACCTTTGGTGAATGATTTCGACTCCCTCAACCAGAAAGTAATAAATATAAAAAGCTTTGAAAAAAAGAAAACGGCATTTATATTAGCATTAAAAGGGGGAAAATATTTTTTATGATAAATATAAAGGTTAAAAATAATCGATCTTTTTCTCGGACACTTTTTAAGACGGGGTCTTCTGTTCAAAGATTAATCTTTTAAACATTGAACAGCTACAACAGAAAAAAAGGTAATTCGAACTTCTAGTCCGAAACACCGTATCATTGTTACGTTTCAGGCTTGATTCGTCTGCCTTCACTGTAAAAGTCGTTTCATTCTTTTATGTATCTTTTCTTACCCCCACCCCCCATACACACAATTTACAGAAAGAATTCCAGCCTTAAAACACTTTGATGTTAATAAATTCGAAAGTGCTAATGCGGCTTTACAATCAATTTTTTACGTCACTTGATTTACGGAAAGAATGCTTCAAACATTATCATGTTATTACATGCGAAAATTCTTCTTTTTAATGAATTTCCAAAGACAACATTTTTTATTTATCACAACGGCGAACAGTGATAAACACAAATTTGTTAAAGATTTATTGACATAATGGCAATGGTTTTATTTTAGAACAAAAAAATAGAGTATTGTTAGGTATTGTGCTTAATATGTTTTGAAACTTTACAGAAATTGAAGAATAAAATTGGAGAGAACTCAAATTAATATCAATGAAAATATTTTTTTAATATTAAAGTGTTATAAGCAGTGGCGAATCTAGGGGGGCAATGGGGCTGCAGCCCCCTCGAGCTAAACAAGAATTTATGACTTTCTTTAAAATCATTATAAATGTTCTTAATTTCCCTTTTAAAAAATAATAAAAACATGCCAACATTGCTTTCTGGCTTGACAGGCTTGAAAATTTTCTACTTTTCTTGTCATTCCTCTTGTACTTGTAGCGTTCACGCGGCTTAAAACAAATACTGGCTAGTTATTTAAATGCATTTTTTATCAAATTATTGAAAGTAGTGTCTTTATGATTCTTATTTTCAGGTGTGTAAAGTCTGTAAAGTTAAAGCGTTTTAGTTTACATGCGTCAGGAGATTTTACATTCATCACTAGGACCCCACCCTTCAGACCCGAATTGTGGATTTGCCACTGCGATAAAAGAATGGCTTTCGTGCAATAATACGATTCGAATTTTTTGAGGGAAACCATTGAAATTTCGATTAAATATTTAATTAATTGAAAACCTAATTAAAATTTGTTAAAATCCTTTTTTAGTCAACAACCCAAAAATTAACTACTTGGCAAATTTTGCACCTATAGGTACAAGGGCTCAATGTGGAGCGTTGCATTATTTGCGAAAGTTTATATAACGCATTTTACAGAAAGTATGCGTCATAAGAAATTTCATTGTGTTAAAAGAATCTTCATGTAAAAAATATCCTGCAGGAACCTAATGTTATCTCGACAAGTTGAATCAAACGAAAGGATTTTGTATACAATTTAATATTTCGAAATTTTTTTACTCTAATACAATCTGCAGCACATGGTTCTTAAACTGTGGCACGCATAAGCCTAGGGATATGCGTCAGACCAATTAGGGATACACGAAAGAAATATTACTAATGGCTGAAAACACAAAATATAAGAGATTAAAGTGAATTTAAAAATTATATAATTTTGATTACCCACATTCATGTGAAAAGTGAAAGATATGAAAATCCGAAAATACAAATATGACTATAAGCCTGATGCTGTACAGATATGAAATTATATCTGTATTCATTTGAATCTAATATTATGAAAATTAACTACATGAAAAAAGAAATCTACATAATTGCATTGAAATTGTATACAATTGAATAACTGATTATCACAATCAGTAATTGTTGGCTTCCATTATAAGTTAGTGCGTAATTATTTCAATACTATTTCCAATTGTTTGGACTGAAAGAATGCTATTAAAAACGAAAAAAAAATTTAATAAAAAATAAATCTTATAAATGTTATCTAACTCCAATTTTTTGATTCCTAATCTAAATCACACTATTAATAGAAACTTATTAGAGCCAAGGGGTTTTGGGGGGTGAGGCAGTAGGGGCTATTCAAAAATAAAAATACTAAACAAGGGGTAAGGGAGGAAATTAAGTTTCGGAATCGCTGCTAAAGCACATAAGTGTGACACTCCCACTGTTACATCACAAATGAATTTGATACGTTATTAAATTCGATACCTCACACTTCTAATTCGTCGGATTTTGTAAACTATTATATTGAAAATTGATGATCAAAGAAACGCTTCCCATCTGTTCTTTGAAATAATAAGTGTCTCAAATTTAGGATTCTTTCCTAAATGTGGTTGTCAGAGCTTATACTTAAGTGAATGAAATCTATTTATATAAGAAATTATGTCGTTTAATATAATTTGGAAAAAATCCCTCTTGAAGACATTTTGCGGTTTTATGGCAATCCCATCAAGACTACGAAAGAAACTGAGTTGTGAAAGCAATCAATTTGAAATGAGGGACGAAACTATTAATATTCTCCAAGCATTAAATATATCTGTATAGAAAATCAAGACAGGATAATTGTGGGAAGAAAACGATAGAAATTCCACATTCACTATGTACTTATTACCTGATTAACAGGGACGTAGTTGCCTAGTGGTAATGTCCCGGCCTTGAAGAAACTGAAGATCCGCCATATATGTGAAACCGTCTTATGTTAAATCAACGTTGCATAAAGTGGGTCAAACATAGTCCGCTGTTGTGGTACGGATGTTTGGAGATGGGGTGACAGCTCAGGTGGCATCCACGTCATCTGACCTTGGTTCAAAATTAAGAGTCCCGTCTGAAATCATCCCTCATGTTGCTTCAAAACGAGACGTTACTTTTACCTAAACAAATAAAAACTCTTTTCTTAGCATAGACTCTTATTATCAACATCACATTATGCTGAAGTGTTAATGTTATAAACGATTTCAAAAAGTTTAAAACTAGAATAAAGTGCTTTCAATCTCCAAGGCATACTAAATCGCCGCCACAACACCAAGTGACAAGATGGCTGTCAATCTTTGCTGATGATGTAATCCAAAATCTTGTGTAAAAGAACTGAACAAAGCAAATTATTTTTGGCTTTAATAATTACATGCAATAAAACTGACATTTTTGTTTACGGACTATATTTTTTTCAAAATTTTATTTGGAAAGAGTTTGAAACTATGTTTTTCATATAATCTAGATTTTTGAATTCTCAAGGTCTGTGAAAGAATTAATTTAAAAGAAATTTTGATGTCGATATTTGAATCGAAAAGATCCTTTATTTTTAAATGTTTGGAGGATTATAATTTCCCTATTTCTCAATAGATGGAGATAGTATCGTTTACATTTTCATTTTACGCGTCCTTCCATTGTTTATCGGCACCATTTTCTAAGCAAATGTGTGAGTTGTGTACATCTACTGGTAATGGAATGTAAGTCTTTTTTTTTTATCTTTCTTACTCCTACTAATTGGCTTTTTGGACATTTCTGAGTATCTTTGCATTCTTCTTCTTCTTCTGATTATCAGGAATTTTTGGGTCACATAAGAATCTAGCGAAATTCTTGCTGATTTTTTTTACTGCTGTTAGAGTCTTATACAGAATAATATTCCTGTTGTTTCTTATATCGAACATTCCCAGATGAGTGACGCCTTTATGAAGTTCGTCTAGCGGATTCCTTAAATTTATTCTTCGTTCAATCTTGATTTTCTAAATAATTTTCATCTTTTTCGTAAAGCTTTTATTGTATACACTTTATTATCAAATTATCTATCAATTACTTTGAATATGAAATTGTGCATTTGGGATTGAATTGAAATTATATTCCCGGCGATAAGCTAATCACCAAACAAGCGGACTTAATTTCGAACTTCGACAGCATATCTAGAATTTCTTGTCTCTCAGTCACGGGCGTTCTGCCTTTTGCTTATGTTATTGCCTGAAAAGCATCCCTCATCCATCTATGTTATGTTTTCAAAATTTCTTCGATATATTTCTAAGTAATTCACGACCAAGTTGCACCATTCAGCACCCCATTAGTTGAGACCACAAACGATGTTCTAGAATATGGATGAGCTCCAAATTCGTTCGAAATTTTCGAAATGCGACCGTATGAGAGGCATACAATCTACACGTGACGCCACAGCATTCAGAGTAGACATTAAACCAGACGTGCGTAAACTGTGGGTCTCGAAAAAATTTTTGTGTGTCTCGAAATTCAAAGAAATTTATTTGAAAATAAAAAAAATATTTTGCTTTTCTTCAAAATAAAACGTGTTTGTGACCCCTTTGGGGTCGTGAAAAAATTTTACACAAAGTGAGGGGGAGGGAAATGAAAATATTTTGCGTACCACTCCTCTAAACAATTCATTCCTTGAAGAATGGCTGACGCATTGAAGTATATCTGAGAACATACGTAAGTACAAAGTAAAAATATTCAGTATGACCAATCTCAGACACAATAATTATCCACCAACTCCTATACAGATAACATTGTATGGGTTTGAGAGCGTCCCGAAAGGTCGTAATAATTTTCAGAATGCAAAATGTTTTTATAAACACATTTCAAGAAATTTCTGAACCTTCTAATAGTAACCACATTTAAATAATAGTTGAAACAGTACATCTCTACAATTAATAAAGGAGGATGTGTATGTGTATCTCTCTCTCTCTCTCTGTGTTGGCGGTCTGCAGATCAGAACGCTGGACATAGAACTACGAAATTTGGCACAAATATAATTTGGATGGTAGGAATGCGGACCTCCGAGCTCTTTTCTGAAATTTTAATTAGAAGTTTAATTAATTAAAAATTGATCGAAATTTTGGCGTTCTTCCTTAGTAAATTCCGAAAATATTACAACACAAAAATCATGTTTAAACAATATCAATGTGCATGCCGTACAATGTTTTCTTTAATTATAATAAATTTTTAAAAATATTTATTTGCATAAATAGCAACAATACTTTTCATTGCTGCAACGCAACTCAAAATGTTTTCATTGTTTAAAAAATATTTAATTTCATATTTCTCTTCCATTATTGTAATCTGAGAAAATATCCTATAACATTTTGCTTTCATATTTTATTTAATGAAATTTTTTTTGAAATCTGTATACCAAGGTCTCCGATTTATTGTTTTACTTATATTAAAAATATATCAATTAAGCTGAATGGTTATGGTTCCTAAGTTTTCATACTTTTCTCAACATGTTTTAATACAGCTGCTATAAAGTGTGCTGCGTCCATATTGATGTTGCATATTTTACAAGAGTAATAAGAAAGTGGAGATAGTGCCGACAACATGGAATTAGAGGTTACATGACATGGTCAGTTATTTGACTCTATTAGGGACATTTATGTAGACAAAGAACAGAATAGATCCAGTGTCCCTAATAGAACACGGTTTAAAATCTGCCACAATCTGAAGTTGAAAATTACTTTGTTAAGAGAACAATAATTATAAAATGATTAAAAATTCAATTGAAATCCCAACGAACAAGATGTTCTCCGAAGTCGGCTATAACTACATAAATGTCAACAATCAATGTCCTACAACACCCTTATTCATTTCATCTCAAAGAATTACAATTGTAGAGAAACTGAACAATTCAGGCTCCGACAAAATTCCAAATTTTGCAGGGGTGAACCATCCAATTATGTCACAAACTTATATCTGAAAACATTTTAATATGTGGGTGTTTCTAACTTATTGCCTGATTTCATGGAAATCAGTCACTATAATCATGCTTCCTCATTGTATCCGATCTATCAGCTTATTTAATTCAGTTGCAAGAATCTATTTACTCCTGATTGTTACCGCTGAACAATTTGATTTCAGAGATAGAAACTCATCAATTCATCCCTTGAAGAGAAGCTAACGCGTTGGATTACAGCACTCAAGATGAGTATGTGTAAAGCAATATTACTCAGTCCGATCAATCTTCGATAAAATAATACTCCTCCCCACCTCTTTGAAGATAATTTCGTATGGCCGACTTAAAACAGATATCTACAGTTTGTCCCAATTGGGCTTTGCGTACTTTAAGGGTATGATATGCTCACGGGTTATTAGAATTCATCCCTATCAACTGACTTTACTAATTTGTATTTACCAGCTCGGATATAAAAATCTAAGCTTTAAATAAAAGAAAAAATATTGGGTAAGCGGGAGGGTGTTACAGACCTGTTTTAAAAATATTAAATTGAAAACGCTTGTATTAAAATAGTGGTAATATGTTTATAAACATCGAATGTTGGTTTTTATTTTCGGCGTCTAATGGTATAAATTATTTTACAAAAATGTTTACAGATGTGAATGAATCTAAAGGAAATCTGTTAAAGCAATACTTACTAAATTGTTTTATCAGAAAATTGTCAGTCATTTAATCAGCCTCATACAGGCGTTAACTATAGAATGGTACAAGTAAGTTTACAAATCTCTCTTTATAGGCCAGTTTAATAAGATTTAATTTTCAAATCATGAACAGATTTCAGTAACTTGGCTTTAGTGTCAAAATATATATATTTCAAATTTCTCATTTGTACTGGAAGTTCAGCGCTTGGTGCGTCTACAAATTGCTCTCTGTAATTGAATTTAATAAAAGAAATGTATGCACCAGATAAAGTGAACACTACAAATTTAATGGCATAAAAATTAAATAAAATAAGCATCACAGTTGAGTTATTATAGCAATTATTTATAGAGTCCGTGGATACATTCATATTCAAATTATAAATAGATTTCTGTATCTTGGCTATGATTTCAAAATTTGTTTCTTCGTATTTACAATTTTTCTCATATTTTCTGGAAATTTAGAGTAGGCTAAATGGAAAATAAAACAATTCTTTTTAAGTTTTTCTATTTTACTCTTTAAATATGTTAGGAAATTCTGCATTTAAATTATGAAAACTTTTATTTTTAATTTCTAAATGTCTCTTGTATTTTTTACTATAAGATTCGAAGCATTCTTTTCTCAGTGTTTTTGCGTCATTGCTTATAGCAAATCACTTCACTTGACATCTAAATTCGCAGCTGTTTAATCTAAATCGTATGGCTTTGTCTATAAGATAACCGTAGCTAGTATGTAAATCTACTGTTATTAGCAAAGTATATATACTTGAGGTGTTCTCCCAGATGGATGCAGTAGCCAGATACAAGCTGTAATCTTTTCAGTAGATGTCTCTGGAGTTACTTCCGAAGAATTTCTGAGGCAGTAGTATGTAGGCTGTTTAGACAAGTAGTCCAACTGAAAGATCTTATCTATTAATGATTGATTCACAAACTACATGTGAGTTATAATTGTGGATCATTGTTTCTGAAATGTTGCTACAGAGTGTTGAAAATGTAAATACGTTTTAAAGTGTGCTCGTACTAATAAAGGACTTTTATCCTCTCCTATTTGTCGCTGGACTTCTCTATCATTCATCGACAATTCCACACAAAGGCCAGGAAGTTTCTAGCCATAGCCTAACGAGAATTGTGAGACATGCAACCTTCCCCTAACAAATGGATATGAGCCAATTTCGCTTTCTGTCCCTAACACAATCTTCTTTTTCTACGAATGTGGGCTCATCCAATGTATTTGCTATGTTTTTTAATGCCGTTCTTGCACGGCTAAGTTTTTTCTTAAAAGATCTTCATGTAGTCTCCAGCTCAATAACCCGCGTAAACCGGCCCCTTTGATGTGGTCTGACATTTTGCGTGAAATAAAAAAACAAAAGAAAATTTGACGTATGTGCTTAACTTCCAGTTCCAGAAAATCTTGTAGGAGCTTCAAATATATGTTTCTTGTTGATTACGTTGACACGCGGTTGATGATATTCTGCTGAAAGATCGGGAATACTCTATTTAATAGAATCTTCTAAAACACACAAGATTTACACCATCGCAGAATCAACTATTTCTAAGAATATGGATACAACGTGACAGGTCAGTAAGTCTAATTAATGAATCCTACGTGATGCTGGATTCAAGTTACAAAGTTACGAGAGAAAATGGTTCTTACAATACGCCCGGTCAGTCGGGTGTTGAGAACAGAATAATTACAAAACAATAATAAGAGAAAAAAATTAACAAAACACAGTAGCAATGCCTGTATGTGATGCTATAAATAAAAGCATTGCAGAGGAACAAAATCACATAATAATTCATTAAAATTAAAATAAAATAGAGGAAAATAATGATGGGATAGAGCATCCGGAACATGAACAATTAGAGCTAGCATTCAATACCAAAAGACACATTTTGGGGCTAAAAGACATTCACCACCCCCTCCAAGAGGGAGATCTGACTATCTTTTGCCAACGGCTATGCTAACATGTAAACACATCTAATCCTCACAAAAGATGCATCGATTTGCGGCCTGACAGCCAAAGTCATTATGATGAACTACATGTCATATAAATGAAACTCCATCGTATGACAAGAAATGCACTTAGGGACATTAGGAATTCTTTCATTTATACAGATTTGATATAGAAGAATAGAAACCCAATTTCCAAAGCTATGCTGACATATTTTTCTAAAAATTGTAAGCCATTTCAACAATCAATACATGTAATCACAATAAAAGAACAGTTTCTTATGAAGTAAACACGTACGATTTTAAGAAATGGATATGTTTATGGAGGTATAAAAAATAAAATAAAAAACCGGATATCTTAACTTTTGATAAAAAAAAACTCTTGAAATCCTTGCTCTCTATTGTTAGACACAATTAACCTTTCAAACCCGGAAATATTTTTTCCTAAACAGCCGTATCTAATACAAAATATTCAAACTCCAATCAGTGTGTATTTCTCTCTTGTCAAAGAATCTCAATATGAAGCATATTCCGGTCAAACTCAGCAATTATTTTTTTCTTTACTTCTTTCTCCGTAACAACTCGCACTGGTAAGCGACTAAATTATCACACGTACAAAGAACAAAGTGCCGGAACTGATCCATTTCTCTTAATACCTAGTCATAAATTGATCTCTTTTCTGTATCGCCTGGTGCAATCGTATTAGTTTTCTTGTAGGAAGTTAATTTTTTTAGCCGCATGGAAGAAATATATCTCACCACAAGTGTTGTGACTCAAGATTACTTGGGAATAGAAAGTTTAAATCGACAGAGAGAGGTTGCGTTGATGTCGTCACAGTGGAAGCACGCTTATTCGTCCCCGTGTTACGTAACGGAAAACACTTCGTGTTCGAAAGTTTTTTTAGGAACAGGAAAAACTTTTTAAGCCTGATTTTTTTTGTAAACATTGTTTAAGAGTCACATATTACGAATCAATCATAATGTGACGTATTGAATAAAGAATTTTAATGACAATAACCCAGATGGCACGTAAGTTTGCAGCAAGTTTGATTTTGTCTTGATATTACCTTGCCTTCGCAAATTTGACGCGTCAAGCTTGAAGCGAATTTGTAGCAAGTTCGCCGTGACAACTAGAGTCACCTCCTTGCAATGCAAATTTGCTGCAAGCTCGCAAAACAAGCTTGATGAAAAGATAGCACAAAGAGATCTTTGTCTGTGTTTTAAAAAAATCCGATTTTTAATAGCATCTTCTAGACCGTCCTTGCGCATTAATTCAATAAATCAATGATAATTTGTAAAAAACTAACTTTTTTTTAAAACAATTTTTAACATTTCCCCATCTTTTTTTCTAAATATAGCACTCCACTTAAAGAAAACTATATCGCCTTTTTTGAATTTTGAAATTTTTAACGTTTATAAAAGCAAACGTAACCGTCATGGTCAATGTTTGTTGAAAAATAAAATTATACATTTTGTCCCATTTTAAAGTAATTACTTTTGAACTCTAATTTCATAATTTATTCTACTAACAAAACGTAGTTATTAGTGAAAATCGCTCTCTCTTTGACTTCAAATCATATTCTCAACTCAAAAAATTAATGAAATCAAGAAAATAGCTTAAAATAAAGCGTATACGAATCGAATCGAACGATATATTAGCGAAATATATCTTCTCCTCTCAGAGTTTAACTGGCCGAATGGTTAGCGCGTCTGCTTCGGAACCTGTAGATAGCGAGCTCTATCCCGGGTTGTGTTCGTACTCTGTTTTTGCTACAGTTTGCAATGCAAGCTTGCTGCAAATTCGTCCCATGGTGACTTCGAAGCTTGCGTTAACTTACTGCAAACTTGTTTCACACTTACACTCTTGTCGTGTCAAACTTGCTGCAAGCTTGCAGATTTGCAGTGCAAGTCTGCTGCGAACTAAAATTTCTATCTGGGAAGTGATCTTTCTGTTATAGCCTTTATGCACGAAAGGAACGTTTTAAGCAACTAAACTTTGAAAAAAACGTTTCTAGATTATTCAATGGACGATTTGTGAGCAACTAACTTTAAGATTAATTTTGCTTGCGATTACAAAAAAACCATAAACTAATTTTCGTACAATGCGGGAACACAATCCATTGCAAATTTCAGAAAATAATTCTTCTCTAATTTAGAATGTTCCTCTTTAACTTATTACCCTTTTGATTCATCATTTCATTTGATTGCAAAAATAATGAAGTTTTAGCTTTTGTTTTCTGAACTATCAATATTATCATTATTTGGAGGGAAACCAAGCAATTTATATTTTAAATCACTAGGACAATCGTTCTCGCTGAAATACTAAGAGAAAATTCAAACACTTGCATCATTAAATACATCTTTTCTTTTGCAATTGCAAATCCAGATTTTCTGAACATCAGGATTTTTCGAAAATTAGAGAAAAGAATTGTTTTTCTCTAATTTCTCAGATGCATCCATCATGTGACAACAGCACAACCAGGGATTGCATTTGCTTTAAAATTTTGCCTAGAACAATGCTTACTTTAGACAAAATAAGCTTTTTTCACGTGTATAGATAAATATTTTAAATTTTAGTATTCATCGGGAAGCTTAGATCTCTTGTTGTTTAGTTTATTAACTGCGTTAACTAAAGAATAGATAATAATTTTAATTATGGGTTTAGAACTCAAAAAGAAATTCCAAAATAATCTTTCAGAAATGTATAAAATATTCAAAAAACATACAACGAAAAAGCAAGTGAATTTCATAAAGATTGCAACATTGCATAAAGAAATTCAGACAGAATCTTTCCTTTTTCAGGAAATAGTAATATGTATGCCGAAAATAAAACAATATTTATCGGAAATAAAATGCTGCATAAAAATGAGAAGAATCCCATTAAAAGCAGAAGGACGTAGCTTGAAAAATGCTAGAGCAGAAAAGTTTTCAAAAATGGCATCTACACATAAAGGCTTCTGTTGACACGATGATGCTTTTTGGCTGGTGTTTTCTTCTTTTTTTTTTAATTCGCGTGGTATAAAATTCTTTACGCACAGAATGCACCGTTCTACAGGGAAGACCGTTTCACCTAAATGTACAAATAAGGCACGAACATACTTTCGAGATCGGAAATGAGTACTTCGGAGTGATTTTCAAAAAAAATTATTTAGATATTAAATTATTTAAAAATTAACCGACATTTTGACATTTTTTCCACGTTAGCTTCCAAAAATACTATACCTAAAAATGACATTAGAACTGTCCTAAAACTCTAAATATTACCTTATCAGTGATAATTTCATTTCCATGCAATTTTTACTTTAATTTTAACAGTTTTCAAAATTAAATATGAGCACATATTATGCAGTGAAAGTATATAATTTATAGCGGTCGCCCTCCGTTCCCAGTAGAATTGGGTGCTGAAAAGGGATTTCATGTTTCGAAATGCAAAATAATTAATTTAACAAACTTTAATTTACTATTTTTCATAAAGCAAATTTTAAGAGTCATTACTAATATAATAGCCCAGATTTGTTTCTCGGTAACGCTCTGACGTCACCAACAATAAAACTCGAGCCATAGTACTGCGAGACGTTAAACAGCATTATTTCATTGTTAGAGAACCTAAATTTCAGTCATTTTAAATTTAAAAGAGTAATTGTCGTTCTAGTTTCAAATTTAATAGCTCTAAAATAGTGAAATAAAATTTTCTATCGACGAATATAAAATTTATCTCTGTATGATAAATAGTTCCCGAGATATTTTAAATTATATTAATCATGTATTTCAAATTAATTTCCGTTTTCTAATAGAAAGTAGTGAAATCTGTTTAATAACTATGATACACTATATGCCCAAAAGTATCCGGACAATTGCAGATTTTCACATTTTTTAGAATTTCTCCGGAATGGTTTAACCGACTACCATTAAACTTCGGACATGTAAAGAATAGACAATAACTCACGTTTTATATTGAAGATTCGGTCCTGAGGGCAATTAGGGGACGTCTACAAACTGATGAAGACAAAAAGGTGTTTGGCCCACCCCGCTTCACAGAATACAGATACCAAGAAGAAACTTTCAGAAATGGTAATGTTTAATGTGCATAATATTTACAGGAATTTTTTCTAAACTCGAAGATGATATTTGGATATAAGGTTTAATATAAATTTTTCCACCTGTTTTTTGCTTATAACATTTTGAGTTTTCATTATATTTACAACTTACAAGAAAAGATGACAATATTTTAGAGAAATGTTGTATCAAAACTTTGAAGAAAATTATTGAATATTACAGGAATTATAACATTTTAGTAAATAATGTTTTACTGGTACTTAAACATGGTACGATGGTGAAGATTCGAATTTAATTTAGAATTTGCTGAATTTTCAATGAGAGAACTTATCAATAGCGTGCATAACCCAAATTCCAGCTAATTAGGCTTTTATAAATAACAAAAAATTTTATTATATTATTTACAGGATTATTAACAGGTACATACAGTTTTACGACCAAGCGATATTTTTTAAACCATATTTTATTTTTATGACGTTTTTATCAGTAGTTTCTTTGTAAAATATTTTAATAATTCTCATATCTGTTGCATTAATTTTAGTCATTAGATGTTCATGAATTCAACAAATTCTCACCACTATACAGAGACAATATAACTATTTAAAGATATAAACTTAAAATGATAATTTGTGTACAACCCTCATCTTTTAACTTCTCTTCGACAGAAATTCTGCTCGTTGTAATACCATTCTCTGAATATATTGATATTAGCAGACTTTGAATATTGTTGTTATATAAGATTTGCCCTATATATCGGCTTTAAAACTGTGAAGAAAATTTACATATGTTTCATATGATAGGCGTATTTACTAAAGTACTCATATTCCTGTAATATTAAACAATTCT
>BGPR01029579.1:0-17417 GCA_013235015.1 Araneus ventricosus | reverse complement strand
AAAAATAACCAAAAGGAGAAAAAAAAAACATTTGCCTAAACCTGCTTAAACGGTTTAATAATTCATTCAAACTAAAGCAATAAAAGTAATTCATCATATTCCCGTACCTACCCTCATTCATGGCAGGAAGCCAAATAAAGCCATGGCTCTAATTTTTTCCGCCAGATGGCGCACACTTGGATTGAACGGGATTTCCGTATTCCGCGATTCCTTCTGAAAAACTTCTCTGACCCCATCAACTAAAAAATTAATTACAAATCGACTTAAATTGGTATTTTAACCGTTCTTGTTTTAAATGAAGGAGAACCGTTTTATTTATTAGCTCGAAAATTTTCAAAAAGATAAGGAAAATAGAACGTGAGATGGAGTAATTTGATTTTGAAATCTTAAAATTTCATTCGAAAACTGACTATTATTTAAAAATTTCTCAAAATTCAGGAAATTACGTTAGACTTTCAAAACAAACTTCATTAAAACGATAATTGTTTGCTCTATTTGATGGTGCATCGACTGTTTTTTCCCGATCATTATTTCTCGTGGATCGGCCAAAAAATGTGCTAAAAAGCATCCAAACCAACACAAAACATTAAATAAAAAATTTTCTAGATGAAAATTTAAAATTCAGGCTTCGAGGTGCATTGAGTCACCGTTAAGACTACCTGTGTGCCAAATTTCAAGTTTGTAAGTGTGATAGATTCGTCTGGACATCGCCCGCAGGCACGCACACACACACACAAACATTGCCTTTTATAAGTATAGAAGCTGTTTGAATCAATATATACACTGCTGGAAAAATTACTAGGTTTGAATTTTATGCACTCCCATATACTTAACATGCTACTATTTTAAACAAAAAAAGTTCCACTCTTCTACAATTAAAGCTGAAAGGGGTTACAAAGCTTTGAATTTCATTATTTTTGGTCAATCAATGGCGGTCTAGAGCCAGTTAGGGATGGGAAAAACCTACCTGTTTTAACTGAAAACCGTTTTTTTTTTTTTATTTTGGTTAACCGTTTTTTTTTTCGGTTATTTTCTTGACCCGGCTATAACCCGTTTTTTTTTAAAAATCCAATAACCGGAATGAAAAAACCGAATCGGAAGATAGGCTCGATTTTAGGTTCGATTAGACTGAAGTTTACCAAGTTATGAAGCTTTGAATTTCATCATCTTAGGCCAATCAACGACAACCGCTTTCTCGAGGCGTATGTTGCTTCGCGGATTACTGAAAGAGTCTTTATGAACAGATAAATATTGGCCAATGGATTGATTTCCTGTGAAAGCATTATTAATAAAAAATTTTGTCTAAAAACGGCGTTTGTTTTTTATAAAAAACACACACCCGAAAACCGGTTATTTTGAGCGGTTATAACCGCCAGGTTTAACCGGAGGTGTAAAAAACCTGAATAAAACGAAAATCGGTTATTTTTGCAATAACCGCCATTCCTACCACTACTCTCAAGTAACCTTGATTCCTACTGCCCGTTCATTGGCGGATCTTCCTCGAGGTGGCAATTGAAATGGTCTAAAAACATCGAAAATAGTGAGTATCGTATTTAATCGTATTCAAAGATTTATTACTCCGTCAGATTTAGTGGCAGAAGAATGAAACTTTTTTTTTTGTTTAAAAAGTTAGTGTGTCAAGAATATTTTATTGAATACTAGCAGTACTCGCACGGCGTTGCCCGTGGAATCAGGACTTCAAAAAAGTGGGTGAAAAAAAGTGCCCACAATGGCACGAAAAAGTTTTGAAAACAAAATCGAAACAAAAAATACACAATATTGATATTCCCGCTTATTTTTCTTTGCGAATGACGTCACCTGCCGCGAAGAAGGTCACGTTGCAACAATGCATTGTGGGATGGTCCGGAGAAGCTCTCGCTGTTAAATCTCGCTACGAAAAAAACTGTTTGAACCGATCAGGGAAAAATTAATTTTTAAAAAACGAAAAAAGATATTTTAATAGTTCTTGTTTTAAATCCGACATAAACGTTCCAATTGTAGGCTGAAAAAAAATGAAAATTATAGAGATGTTAGAACGTCAGAGATGCGATAATTTAAAGAAATCTTTATTAAAAATTACCATAAAAGTGACTATTTTTCAAATTTTTTTCAAAATTCAGTAAATTACGTTAGAAATTCAAAATTAACTTCATTAGAACGGAAATCGCGTGCTCTTTCCGATGGTGTATCTATTTTTGTCGTACAGTTATCCGAAACCATGCTATTGAGAGATGAGTGCGAAAAATCACCCAAAACAACACAAAACATTAAATAAAAAAATTTCTAGATTAAATTTTAAAATTTCGGCTTCGAGGTGCATTGAGTCACCATTAAAACTACCTGTGTGCCAAATTTCAAGCTTGTAAGTGCGATAGATTCGTCTGGACATCGCACGCAGACACGCACGTACGCACGCGCGCGCACACACACACACACACACATTGCCTTTTATAAGTATAGATGCAGCACGATGACCTAGGTAATAAATCTTGTAATCAAACTAAATTTAGACGCATTACATTTGATATGACCTAACCATTCATTTCCATTTGAAGAGGTAGATGAAAGACCCCTGAGCCTATGTACAGTGAAACCTCGCATAACGAGTGATTCGCATAACGAGCAATATAAATTGTAAAATAATGACTCGCTTAACGAGCGACGTTTCGCAAAACTAGTGACGAGGAGAGGGGAATTCCCGGATTTTGCGCCTGCTACTGTCATATCCACGGAGCTTTAATTTTGCTTTAATTCTTATCAAACTAGGTGTCTAGTACTTGTGCGTGCATTTTTAACTGTAACCTGTTTTACCTGTTAATCGAATGAGATCTTTTGATTTCTTTTTTCTAGTAATAAACGTTTGGATTGGAATGAATGACCTTGGTTATTTTCATTTTTTGATTCCAGTAATATTTAAGGCCATGGTTTTTCAGAAGCTATTTTTCTGCCATGCATTTACAATTGCTGATACGCTACGTAACAAACGATGTGACGTATTTGAGTGACGTAACGAGTTGATTGACGTATTTGAGTCAATGACGTAACCTTTTAATAAGGATAATGGAACAGGTAGGCAGTCCGTGTTTAACACTCATTACGCAATTCATTTCTGAAAATTCTATCCGCTTTCCATGCTGGTTGATTCTGCATAAAAGATAATATGAAGATGTTTCAGGCGAATTAACGATCTCATATATAATTTTCTTTGAATAAACGTTATACATAAAATTTGTTGAGTATTTTTTTTCGTCATTATCGCATTTTACATTGATTTCTATGGGAAAAATTGTTTCTCATAACGAGTAAGTTTCTGGAACGACTTATGCTCGTTATGCGAGGTTTCACTTTCCTTCCACATCGGCGTATTATGACCGGGGGACTGTATACAAATTTTGACTTCGCAATTTTTTCAATTGTACATTTATAAATACAAGCAAGATAAAATATAATTCTTTATGCCATTAAACATATGTTTCCGGTTCGAAGTAGTTGTATATGTTTATCTCAAACGGTTTGAGAATAAGTCACTGAGATACAATTAGAGTGCACATCCTGTACATTCAATTATTCGAAAACTTTAGGATTTGGATATTTTTTCTTAGAACTTCGAACATGTAAAGAAGAGGCTTGAACTCACATTTTACAGTGAAGATTCGGTCAGGAGAGCATTTAGGGGACCGACTAGAAATTAGTGAAGAAGAGAATATTTTAGGATTCGTCCAGCTTCACAGAAAGCTGAAAATGACTTAACATTTTCATCAATAGTTTTGTTTGATTTGCACAATATTTTTTATGTATTTTTACAAAATTTACATGCATTTTTGTAAAAATAGCACGAATATTCATGAAGATATAAAAGTTTTCTTTTTAAAAAAATCCCTAATTTTCCCTCATGTTTTTTGCTTATAACATGCAGAGTTTTCAACCAAATTATACGAAACTTACAGAATATTCGACAATGTTTAACAGAAGCATTGTTTTAAAATTTGAAGTAAAAACTTAGAATATTAAAGGCAAATATGAGTAGTTTTAGTAAATAATTTTTTTACTGAGCATGTGCGAAACGTAGGGTAATTTTTCTTTCACTACTAACTTCAAAGCCAGATATATAGGGCAATTTATATAAAAATTCACGTTAAATATCGTTCAGAATTTTCCTCTGGAGCGGCATTGTCCTGATATAGTAAATGATTTTTTAATGCGCATGTGCGAACGTCGAGTAATTTTTCTTTCATAACTTCAAAGCCAGATATATAGTGAAACTTATATAAAAATTTCAGTTCAAAACCGGTCAGATTTTCCCTCTGGAGAGGCACCGCAGTGAGGTGAATTTCGGTTGCACCAAAGGTGTGTCTAATGTCAAGAGGGGCCTAAATGGTGAGGGTTCTTGCACAAATTGATATTTTTTAAACTTGAATCTTCGAACAGTAATATTAAATTTTATGAAACTTGAATATCTTGAATACCCATCTATACTCATAAATTAAATACGATATTTAAATTGCATTTTGAGGATAACTATTCAAAGATTCAAGCTGTCAATTCAATTGGGTCTCTTTCTACCTCTTCTCTTTGACAGATGGCCTCTAAAGTATGAGGCATATCTACAATTTTGATGTCAAGACCACACACTGAATTTCAATCGGCTCCAACGCAATTTTATCTGTCAAACACATTCTAATTGAATGTTCAAATTTTAATAATGGTAGACTCAGGTGCTTTGGAAACACACACCCTTGCTTGGAAAATGTATTGGGAGACCCTCCAGGTCCAAACCTTTTTCAACCTATCAAGAACATTGGTTTTTAAACTTAATTTAAGAATTCGTATTTTTTGAAGAGGTGTAAAGACTGTCCTTAATCAATGGAAAATATAACGAAATTATAAATAGCATGGTTTAAGACCTAAACAACCATGCTTGGCGCAGCTTGGTCAGATATAGCGCCATGAAAAGTCACTCACTCAGTTTCCTGCAATACCCAACCTTTACATACAAGCTTGTTTGACTTAGATATGCGGTTCAGTGCTAGTGCTAAGGCACTTTTCCTTAACCTGAGTGTTAAAAGGGATCTTTTGAAAACCTCGGAAATTTAGCTTAAGAGCATTTCAATTATGGCTACAGAACAGAGAACGATTATGCATTCAATTATGGCTAACGAACAGAGTCCCTTACCCCCGTACCCGTGACCAGACCGGTCACTGAACGATTTGATGGGCAAGACACGAGAATTTTATTTTAAAAAAAAGAAAAACAAAATAAACAAAAAGAAGGAAATATATACACTATGTACAGCACAGGCATTTTCACTTTTACACTGTTAGCTCGTAATAGTCTTCTTTTCTTTAGATGTTGAAATACCTTTCTTTTATTTGAAGGGGGAATGTCCGGTAATTGAGCTACTTAGTTCAGCTCGCTGGGAAGTTGAAGGCTAGGGAGGCCGGAAAAGATCTCTGTTTTCTCTAATGAATTTGATAATCCCACGAATTTTCTGCCTGGAGACGAGGTTATTGGCGACCCTTTTCAGCCATTCTTGTTCGAAGTTTGGCGCTGGCTTCCCCATATGCCAAGACACTGTATAAATACACTCCGTGGCATAGTGAAGTGCCGTGCCAATTCCACCACAACTACAATAATCGCTGTCAGACAGGTGAAACTTTTTGAGTTAGGCAGAGAAAGGTCCATGTTGAGAGAAGAAGATAACATCCTCTCTAATCCAGTTAGTGGGACGGAGACTAACTGAGGGCACGATGTTATAGATTTTCCTGCCTGTATCGCCATTCTTCCGTGAGATTTGCCACTGTCTCTTAGAATAAAATTTAGAAGCTTGTTAAAGGTTTGACTGGTTTTGAGACTGCGTTAAAAGATTTCAAACAAACGATTTCAACTCATGCTGTCTCAAATTAGGGTGGTCTGAGGGGGAGGAAACATTTAGCAGTCGCATATGTGTATTCATATTTACTTTCATTGTGGCGGAAGAATGTTTAATAGTTGATGATTGGATTAGGATGACTCTCGATTTGGTCGAAGAAGTTCCTAGGCATCCTCTGGATATAATCTACAGTTTTATACCTTTGCTAGAAAATCACCCATCATGGTATGACGGGTGCAAATTGCCTCTTCATTCGAGAGATTTCCCGTCAAATTTGACGTGTTTAAATAGATATATATGCGAGAGAAATGTTTAACATTGATTGAAAACAAATAAAATAAACATATGTTTTATGACAGGAAATTTTTTTTTATTTACATATTATTTACATACTTCTTTATTCAAAAAATCATCGTGCCATCCAAAAAATCCATCGTGGTATCCATTAGTGAAATCCATCGTGCATCGTGGCTTCCAAATTATATCACGCGCATGATATACCACTGACGTAATTTACTACTTTCTATTAAAAAAACGGAAATTAATTTGAAATATATGATTAATATAATTTAAAAATTTCTCGGGAATATTGATCATAGCGAGATAAATTTTATATCAATCGATGGAAAATTTTATTTCACTATTTTAGAGCTATTAAATTTGAAATTAGATCGACAACTACTCTTTTAAATTTAAAATTACTGAAATCTAGGTTCTCTAACAATGAAATAATGCTGGTTAACGTCTCGCAGTGCTATGGCGCGAGTTTTATTGTTGGTGACGTCAGAGCGTTACCGAGAGATCTGGGCTATTATATTAGTAATGCCGGTTTTGCGTATACTCGGAGGTCACATCACCCAGTAAGGCAATAAAGGTTACAAACAGAAGAACCTAATCTATCAAAAAATAATCGGTTTATTGCCATGAACTTTTGTACACACATACCCAATACTATAAGACAGCCAACAGTTACATGATAAAGTTAGCAGGAGAAAAATTTTTAAGCTATACAAATGAGACTAAAAACTGCCTAAACATGACATCTGATATCCAGAGTCGTTCAGTTCTGACACATGACTACAATCGTCTCTTTTATAAAAAGTGAGGCTATCCCACAAATATTTACAAGCATTACAGCTGACAGTTTACTAGTTTAAGAAGCTTTGTACTTACAATGCGTTAAAGTTAAAAAATGACAAAAATTATGATAAAATATTTATCAAACCACCGCAATCACACCATATATCACTCATATTTAAGTATGCTCCCAACACACTTTATATTTATCTCCTTCTTGCCACTTTCTCTTCATAATAATTCTGTTCGTACAAAAAATATGCCTTCTGGGCGTCGATACAAAAAATTGTCATATCTTATTTTCGCATCAAAATACTGTGCATTTACATCAATTCCTTTATTTAAAAAACTAGCCGCTTTTGGCGACTAGCTGGTTCCCCAGGAATATTGGTTGTGTTTAATTTCAATTAAATCTATTATTCATAACCTGATAGCCATGGATCCCTTAAAAAGCATTTTTAAAAATCAAACTGTGATAAAGATTTAATCTGTGTTATTTACCTGCTCCATTTATTGTGTAATTTTTAATAAAAATTTTGAAAAAATCGCCCCAAGTTGTGCAAATTCCCAGTTTTTACAAACCATTACTTCTTTAAAAAATGTGATGGTTTGTAGAAACATATATATAAACACACATATAAACAACAGGTATTTGCTTTTGCTGAGGGGAGAGTTTGCAGATGGCATGGATCTCAAGTTGCATTTGCTAAGGGATGGACGGGCAAATTCGGGAATTCACAAGCACATATTTATTTATTCGACAATGGTATTTACAAAGTATGTTTGTGTCAAATGTCGTAGCTCTAGATCCTACGATTTGTCCTACAGAGCACCAACACACGCACACATTCGCTTTTATTGTTAGTGGAGATTAGTATTCCTCACTCAATTGATTCTTTATATTTGATAAACAAATTTTATTCTCTCTAACAGTGATACGTCGATTTCTCCTTTCAGAGCCAAGATGTGTCTGTGTAGTTTAATGTTTTCCATCATGTGGTTCTTCATCCTGATCTTCTTCGGCTATCCCGTCGGTTACTTCTTCTGCGGTTGGTACGTGCTGCTGTGCCCGCTGGATGCCTGCTGTCCGGCGTTTGCGTGCGTGACGAGCTTCCTTCTCAAAGCGACACAGTTTCCCCTGATATGCACCAGAAATATGCTAGAAGGGAAAGGACTGTGTGGTTAGATTTGTCAGACAGGCGGACAAATCAGAGAAATATGACTAGGATATGAAAGCTGAACAGTTCAACTTCTTCTTCATCAACCAGTCTTGATATCCATTCGATTGTAATGATTCGTTTGATTGAATGAAACATGTTTGTTTTCGTCTTTTTTTTTATTTACCTTTTGCTTTTATACTTATTGCTGCTCAAAGGAAGACCGTCTGCATTCCGCTTTCATCTTTAGAATACCCACGAGGCTCATACCTCCCTTGAAGAAGATCCTATACACAAATGGTAAAATGGTAATTGAAATTTATTAATGCACGATTGCACATTTATTAACGCACAGACATGGTGATTAATTTATTAACGCACAGATTTGGTGATATTTTGCTTCGAATATATTAATTACCAGAAGATTGTAAAACTTTTTCTATTCTGAGGAAGCAAACAACTACAGTGAACTCTCGTAAAAACGCTAGGGATACGTTCCGCATTATAGGAAATCGTGCTATGCAGGTCATTCACGACCACTGCACTCCACTTCTTTCCATTTGTATCCCATCCATTTAGACAGGTCATTCACGACCGCTCCACTCCACGCAAATGGTGTGGTGGCACTCCACGTCATTCCATTTGTAAAACATCCATTTAGACAGGTCATTCACGAGCTCTCCACTCCACGCAAATGGTGTGGTGGCACTCCAAGTCATTCCATTTGTATCCCATCCATTTAGACAGCAAATCCCAGCAGTCACTCCAGTCCCCTACCCCCGCCTTCCCTGCATTGAACAGCTCGCCCGAACCCTCCTCTGACGTTCCTACTTCCTCCGCTTTTGTGGCCCAGCAGTCCAAATGGATCAATGGATATCTGGAATGGTTGGATATACAACTTTTCGCTCCAATTTCACACTGACGACCGGTTTTGGCGTGGAGCAGTCGTGAGTGTCCAGACTTATACGGAATATGTATTATTGGAAGAATTTATGGAAGTTCAAACATATCTCTAAATTATAACTGTGCATGTTATTAGTGAAATGTGAATCAATTTGAAGTATTATTGTACTGCGAACAGGCTATTAGTGTTCGTAGTTTCAAATACATATAAACCCTTTTGTAATTAAAAGTGAATAAAACTACTTTCCTTTTATATCCTTAAATGTGTTTATGTATCATTATTTTTAATAAACCATTACTTTTTTTAACTATCAGCTTTTATGTTTATATGTAAACAACAGGCAAGTGTATAGATCTTCTTTTCCAAACAAAAATAATGGAAATTTGTGAAAAACTAAAGAAATTATTTTTCATCTTAGTTGTAATACGGGACAGTTTATCATGCTATATGAGAACTAGTCGCAATTTCTTATATACGTTGTACCGGAGTCCTCAGTATTTTACAACAAACAATTCTTTATACCCTGTTATACATATTGTTGAGCTTGATTTGATGACATTTTTTATAGATGAAATTCTGAACGTTCCACACACTTATGAGAAACATGAATTCAGTCTGAAATTTGCAGCTCACCTTTGTTTATTTTGTCTTGCATAACAGTTTTTTGAACATTATGTATCTCAAAGATACAAGTAGAGCTTCGAACAACAGTTTTTTTGATAGAATTGTAAATGCAACTTACTTTTTTAAAGCATTGCCAATTTTACTTTTGAATGATCATATTCTTGTTATTATTATCATTTGTTTGTGTGTTAATATTTCGAAACAATTCAATGAAAAAATAACTGAAATACAATTAACTCCTAGAGTTATGCGAAATAATAGTTTGTTTAAACTTCTTATACAAGCCAACATTTCTTCGTTAATTTTTATGTGAATATAAATAATTAGTTTGATTATTGTAAGAAAAATAAAAAATATACATATTTTCTATCATTTTATTTTGAATTTATTATTTCAAAACAGCTCTGAAAAACGAAGCAATTTATTTCATAATTTTTTTTTGAAAATTCCCAAAAAGAACTGAAACAGATATGTCAATATTCAGTTACAAATATTGTTGTTATTTACATTATATTTGAAGATTTATTGAATGCTAGACCGAGTATTCAAAAATCGTTGTCCGTTTTCAAAGAGAAGATATCGACGCATAACAAGCAGTACTACCTATCTCAATTTTTTGAAATTTCAAAGAGGAACCTAATTCCTTATTTCTAACAAAGCAAATTTTAAGAATCATCTAAAAAAAGTTTTTGAAAAAAGCTACAGTATTTGCTTGCTCGAATCTTTCAGCTTTTACGGAGGTAATTATTTTTCATTTTTTGAATTGAAAAAATGGGCAGAGCAATAATATCATTCGCAACCCGTATCAGCAGCTTCTTTGTCAGAGTTCGAATGAGCGCCTGAAGAGCATAAATGAATCATTGAATGCTCAACCCCAGTAAAGGCAGAAGTTCACTTTTCTTCTCACACTGGGAAATGTATAATTATTTTTTATCTGATTTCAAGTGTTGTATTCGAGTGTATGAATTTTTTATTCTTTCTCTCCTCCCTTTCCTCTTACTAAAAGATCCAAAGTCAGAAAGACGAAATGTGAATGTATTTAATTGAGTTTGAACGGACGACCACCCCTGCCACTCAGAGGGGTCTGAGTGCCCGTTCCTGGCCGTTTTTACCGTTTTGTACCAGTGGCTCCCAAAGTGTGCGCCGCGGCGCTTTGGAGAGTGTCAACTTCCTCAGCTGAGCGCAAAGAGTTATTATTATTATTATTATTTTCATTATTTTATTTACATTTTAAATTCAATTTCATAGATCGAGACATTTCTGCAGAACACTTATCACAGCTTATCAGCCGGACAGATACACATACTCCCAAAGCGACAATATAGTTAATTTTGCATGGATCCAAGATCAAGGGCCCAGAGTGAAATTGCTTTTAAATAATATTTAGATATCTTAACTCTTTTACCTTAACACCACTGATTAAGAAAATGTTAGGTGGGTTGTCCCTGCTCTCGGTACTACGTTTTTATCATTTTAATTTCATAGTTAATTTTAGCTGATTATATTGTTTTTAGATTAAATCTGGACTTATTAAAATATTTTTCGTGTTCTAAATTTTATTAAGCATTCCCCCCTTGGGGAATCCCAATTGATACTAGTTTTTTATCATTTTTATTTTTAAAGTTTTATAATTTTATTTTTATATTTTTATTATTTCTTGATTGAAATGGACTTTTGTGGATTTTAGTATTTTCTGAACTAGTGAAGGACCGTAGGGTCTGTTTTTAATGTGCCCCTCTTGTAAGATTTTTAATAATACTTCACAAAATTTTTAATTGCCTCCTTCTTTTTGGTGGTGTGTTGTGATGAGCTTATACTTGTATTTTACTCATTTGGATATACTCTGGGGGCTCCTCTTTTTAAGTATTTTGAATATTTTTAATGTTGGCTCCAGATCTGTGATTAAAATGAAGCAAAATTGAATTGATTTATGATTCTCACGAAGTGTACTATCGATTCGGTGGCGTATTTGATTGGCTTTTTTTTCACGTAGACTTACGTCCCTCCATATTGATCTAATGGCGTGTTGGGAAAGGAAAAAATTATGACGCTTTTCGCGCTAAAGTTAAACGCTTATAGATCCGCAACCAAAGAACATAGAGAGTTGGTTTTAGTTTCATTCAACAGAGAAAGGTTGACATTGAAGATTGCAAAAAGAATTTTGGAATTTGGAATTACGGTTTAGTCACAGTCGAGTTGCAAAGTTGGTGAAAATCACGAAGAATGTTACATAGATAGAGTCACATAGTCACACTAGACTATAGAGTTACTAGTCACATAGAGCTACTTTAGTCACAGAAAGTCACAGTTGAGTAAGGTAAGTAAGTCTACGCCCCTCAATCCCAGCGGCAGTTTCGCAGAGACAGCCTCCCGTCGATTTTTTTTCTTGTGTGTGTGTGTGTTTTAGTTTATTTATTTTATTTTTGTTGTTGCCCCTTTTCTTTTGCAGTGTCATATTGCCTTATTTGTATTTCCTTGATATTTCCCCACCGGTCTGTTGAAGGCATTACACCTTTCCGGGTAGGACCGGTGTGGGTTTTAAATTTTAAAAAATGGATCCAAGATCCATTTAAGGCTTCTGCTGTAGAAGAAGCATTTGCTGCTTCTCTTTTACAGCATTTGCTGCTGTAGAAGATAATCTTCTTGTGTTTCCTTGTGCCAATTCATTAAAACAAAAATTTAGCAGCGTGGAATTAAGTGACTATTGGTTGTCAGTAAAGATGGATACCCACTCTTAAAAGCTAAAGGTCAGAGAATTTTAATTCTATTTGCTACTTCCTATTTGTGGGAATTCGAAAGATGGTGTCGTAAAGGGCAGTTGTGTCCAGTTTAATTCCACTATTTGAGAAAATATTTTGTGATCAACAGCCTCATCCATCCCACAGATTATTATATCTATTCAAATTTGTTCAATACATTTCTATATAACATAAAGTATGGTTTGTTTATTTTTACCAAACCTGTAACAAATTAATGACTATTTCGCAAAAAAGTACTTGATCCAGTTTTACATAGGGAGCCTTGGAAAAAAAATCTGGATTCATCAGGAGCGCCGAGGATAGAAGGAGTTCGGGAACCACTAGTTTATACAATTTTACGGAAATATAGCAATTACTCTCGAATTAAAAGACTCGGAAGTCAACGAAAGACACAAGAAAGAAATAATCGCTTCGTTTCCTCACAGCAAGTGTCACTTAGACAAGTTTCTCTCCAATTAGGTGGCATTGTCTCTAAGGTCACAGTCAATCGTCGAATAAAAGAAAACCAAAAAATTGTACCCGAAAGAAGCGCCATTTACCACAGCTTACTTAGAAGCATCAACAAGGCCAATTGTTTTGTGCCAGAAAACCGCTGCCACAGCAAGGACGAATGGATCTAAGTTTTATTCTCGGTTGAGAAAAAAATTAATTTGAATGGTCCCGACGTCTGGACTAGTTACTTGCAAGATTTACGAAGACCATCTTCTTTTTTCTTTACTAGGCAGAAAGGGGAAGGGTCTTTATTAGTTTGGGCAGCCTTCTCATTCATTGGCGCCACAGACATTTCTTTCCCAATTGATAAGTTAGAATATTATTTGGATGTGTTCAGTATCTACCTTTTACCAACCACAAGAACTTAAGGTGGATCTCATTATGTTTTGATACAGGACAATGGATCGATTCAGACCTACTCATCCACCATGAAGTAGTTTTACGTCCTTAATATAACTGTCATACACTGGACCGTTCAGTCTGACCCAGGGTCGCCAGATCAAAATAGCAAAATAAGGTCAAACCTTCTTAAAAATAAGGCCATAAAAGGCCAAATTTGACAAATTGATTGAAAACGTCATGTGGTATTAGAAAAACAATTATCCTTCATGAAAACGAATCCCACTTGATAGACATGTTCAATGCTCTATTATTCAACTAAAATTTAAGTGAAAGAAATTTAAAACATCCTTGTTCTTTTCAGGAGCTATTTCGTTTGACAGCTCATATATCATTTGAAATGTGTAATATCAAAAATTTATTTAAAAACAATGGAAGAAGTAATTAAAAATTGTTCTAAAAGTCATTAACGAAAATAAAGCCAAAAAAGGCCAAAAATGAATTTAGGGCCAAATGAAAATTCTTAAGGCCAAGGGTTTTGAAAAAAGGCCAACTTTTCATAATTTGGCCTTAAAAAGGCCAATATGGCAATCCTGGTCTGACCTTAACCCTACATAGAAGTATTTGGGAACACTTTCACGTGACGTTTATGTCTCCGGAAAGCAGTTTACATGTATACAGGAGTTCAAGAAGCAGACTGAATAAAGCTGGCTTGAAATCGATACACAACTTTTACAAAAATTTGTAGATGGCATGCCTGATGGATTTAATGATGTAATTCGAAAAAACAGGATCTAATATTGGCAGATAAAATAAAAAGATTGAACTGTCTTGATATTTTTATGAAAGTGTATTTTCTCTCTACCTTTTCTATTTGATCGTGAATTATAATATCTATATTGAACTGCTTTCGGAACATTTATTTCTATATTTCTGACATATATGAAATAAATCCTGGACCTTATTGAGAATTTTTTTTTGAAAAATATGAATATGTAATAATTTATAATTATGAGAAGTGCCTTATTCTATTTATAGTAAAAGTTGAGAAGTTGAATTTTTTTCTGAAGCTAAATTAAGAAAATTTCATTCTAATTTAACTTTGTTTTTAATATGAGCTATTACTAATATAATAGCCCAGATCTGTCTCTCGGTAACTCTCTGATGTCACCAACAATAAAACTCGCGACACAGCACTAAGAGACGTTAAACAGAATTATTTCATCGTTAGAGAACCTAAATTTCAGTAAGTTTAAATTTTAAAAAGTAATTGTCGTTCTAATTTCAAATTTAATAGCTCTAAACTAGTGAAATAAAGTTTTCTATCGATTAATATAAAATTTATCTCGCTATGATCAATAGTTCCCGAGAAATTTTAAATTATATTAATCATATATTTCAAATTAATTTCCGTTTTTTAACAGAAAGTAGTGTTGTTGTTGATGGTCCCCGAAGATCAGCAGAGTTATATCAGGCCCATGAGCCTGTGCACCCTAAAGAAATCCAAAGTCAACAGAGGATTAGAAACAAGGTCCTGTTTGGAAAGCCCCAGGCATACAAGAATATGATCAGGTATGGCCTGCTCTGTAGTATATTTTGGGCAGATCTCAAAACACTTAGAATTATCAGAGAAAGTGAAACTTCTGATATGCCCACTAAGGAAGCGAGTAAGAGTTTCTTGGTCGCGTCTGTTGCAGTCAATTGATAGACAGCCACCTGGTCGAGAACCCTGATACCAGTGATGCACCGGTGGAATGAGGCAGATTGTTTTATTCCTGCTAAAAATCCATGCTTTTAGTTCTAGAGAACAGCTCCAAGCAGGTGAGAGGTGCAGAAGGCACTGAAGCATCATCAGCACCTGCTTTAGCAAGTGCATCCGCAATCTCGTTACCTTGGATGTTGACATGAGAAGGAATCCACTGCAGGTGAATCCGGTAAGATACTGAGAGACTTTTAAGTTTGTTAAGAATATTCACTCCTGTATTATCGCTTACTCTATGCCAAATGTTGGATAGAACTTCTGCTATCTGTTAGTATCCAAATTTCATTACTGCAAGAGAAGGATGAGAGTGAGTCAAGGCCTTCATCTATGGATATTAGTTCACTGCGAAAGACAGGCAAAAATCGGGATTCCTCCTCTCAATTTTTAACTCTTGATTATGTGTTTTAATATAAATCCCACTTCCCCGTACAGTCACTATCATTCTTGCTAGTGACTGTACGGGCAGTGGGACTTATATTAAAACACATAATCAAGAGTAGAAAGTAGTAAATTACGTCAGTGGTATATCATGAGCGTGATGTAGTTTGGGTGCCACGATGCATCTGATTATTTATTGCAATCGTGATGATATAATTTGATAATACTTTTTGGCAACGTTTGACAAGCAGAGAAGTGCTTTGTTTTGATTAGAGTTTCGAAAAAAGCTTCCTTTGAAATTTTAACTTTTGACTTACGTTTGACAAGCTGAGAATTGCATGGTTATTGAATTATAAAAAAAAAATTTAAACAACGAAAAATACCTCACACGGGATGTTGTTTACCAAGAGGTTTTTGAATACAGAAATATGTAAATAATATATAAATAAAAAAATATTTCCTGTCATAAGACATATGTTTATTTTATTTGTTTTCAATCAATGTTAAACATTTCTCTCGAATATATATATATATATTTTCTAGTTTACTAATGTCTGAGAAATTGGACAATCAGGGACATTAATTTCAAATTCGGGAAACTTTTTCAATCCCGGACGAAGTGTAAAGTATCGAAGCTGTACCGCTTAATGCCTCTAATAATTTTACAAGCATAACAAAAGTCAGGACAGATAATTCATTTTTATTTAAATTTTTTTTCTAACTTTAACGTATTAGCTTCATTTAAAAATTTTATATTATTTTTATTTAATTTTAATGTATTAACATTTCTACCATACAGCAAAAGTTGAGAAAACGAATTCACTTTTACTTTACTTTTTATTTAAAGTTAACTTTTTAATCCAACTTTTTTAAAAACTTAAGTTCAGTTACTCTTTTTCACCATCAGCTGTTTACTTATAAGTAAAATTCGAGACAAATCCGGGACTCTTTTCAGTCTTCGACAAACAGTTAAAATTCGGGATGGCTCTGACTAACCCGGTACGTTTGGTCGCTTTAAGCAAATTGACTTAACTTGACTTTAGCTCATTCGTCACGGCGAGTCACTAGTCTAATGACAAAGAATGCGGAAATATGTTTTCGCACTTTTTTGTTTCCACGCGGAAGCTATGACTTCATCTTTATATCAATGTACTTTTAATAGAAGAAGATCGACGTGCATTATGCTGTTTAAAAGTGAATCATCCAGCTACTTTATCAGGAGTAGGACAACAGTTCTGCATTTCAATTCTGCTGATAAAATGGCTATTATCTGCTATCTGCTGTCGGAGGCTTTGTGAATGTAAGACAGAGAGATAAGCTACAGGTGATATCGAAGAAGCTGCACGATTTCTGTACCTGCAATGATAGGGAATGAATTGTATCAAGATAAATTTCGGAGAAATTAAATCCATGCTATTGAATTGCCTTTAATTCAGAGAAATTGGCCAACTAAACTGTACTTGCGAAGGGTAAAAGATAAAGTGATGTTTCGGATAAGGAGGGACACTTTAGAATTTTCTTTGCTCCGTTTTGATGAAATTTCTCTGATTGTCTTTGATATGAATGTGTGACTGTAAAATAACTAACAAGTGATTTCGAAGACGTAGAATGATTTCTGTATCTGCTATTACACTATCTCATGATAATTTTCAGAGAGATTGAATCCACCCTATTGAATGGATTTTAATTTAGGGAAATTCCACGACCAAACTGTAGTGCTTGCGATGGGTTAAAAAACTAATATAATTTTTACTTGTTATCTTTAAATGGTGTAAAAAATGGACTATTAGATTTCATATTCGAACCCCTCCCCAAAAAAACCCGCCTTCGCAAATTTTTACTTTCTCAAAAGCTGGATTTCAAAATCACATAATTCTTTTTAATTTGACTGTACTGAGAAAGTAGGTATATAAGGTGTATTATGATATTTTATTTAAGGCTCGTTAAGGCAGAACATCTCTTTAGCTATCTTGACTTGACATGTGTCCAGGTAGAACATAATTGTTCATCAGAACTTACGCAATAAAAATGGAAATTCAAAAGTTATATATAGCA
>BGPR01029578.1:0-14221 GCA_013235015.1 Araneus ventricosus | reverse complement strand
TCTTATATATAACTCTTTTCTTATATATAACTCTTATATATAACTCTTTTCTTATATATAACTCTTATATATATTTCTTCCTAGATTAAATTTTATAAATATAGGTAATCTTAGATATTTTTTCTCTTTTCGAGGGACCATCACAATTCAACATTTTTATTACTTGGAAGACATATTTCGATAAAATAAAACAAAAAATAAAGTAAATCTTAGATTATCATTTTAGACTAATATCTAGGTATTCGTAAAAACGTTTTCTTTTAAAAATAATTATAGAACAAATGCAGACAAATCGTACCAGTCGAACGAAATGGTTTTTATACGTAATGTATAGAAAAGGTGGAAACTAATTAGGATTACAGAACGTCCGCGAAATCTTTCATTTATAACATAACTATAGCAGAGGGGAATGTTTGAAAAATTAGTCCAACGAAGTAATATTCGAAACAAATGTAAATGTATGATTAAGTAAAAACATGAATGAATGAAATAAAACAACAAATTTATGAATACCGAATTTAATGCTATCATTAGATTTTAATATTGCGTCAGCATTAAAAAATAAATAGAAATTCAAAGCATTATAAGTCTATTTTCTTATTTGCGATTTTGTCTACTGAAAAAAATTGTATATGCCACATCAGAAAATTTTCGAACTATTATTAATTTTTGTCAAATTTGATAAAAAAATTTGTAATGTTTGGTTTCTGAACTTCCTCATGAAAGTTATATTACATTGATAAAGAAGTTTTTTTATAATTACCATCTAGTTATCATTTTTCAGACGCTCTAAAACTAATTCTAATTAAATTGTTTTATATTTCATATAAACTATTTAAATGTTTCAAGATATTTCATTTTTCATTAAACTTAAGCAACATACATAAAGTATGATAATATTAAGTGATAAAACATGCGGTTTTGAGTAATTCTGGTTTTTTTCCAGTATCTAGTATTTCGGAATTACAGACGCTAATTTCAAATGGGTGTAGCCAAAGTTTATTTATAGACAAGGAAATGAAAATAAAGAGTTTTGTTAATATTAAATATGTTTTCTTTATTTTCTTTCCATAAATAAATATGAAAACAAGAATTCTTATTTTTATATTCAGATTTCAAAAAATGTTTCGAACTATTTCTTTCGGAGTACATAAGTTCAGAACACTGAAAATGTCCAATGTTAAATGATCGAATCAACTAAAAGAATATAAAATGTAGAGAGCAGAGTTATAAGATTGACCAATTATCTACATTTAAGTACCTTGAAACCCCCAGATATTTTTTCCTGTCTATCTCCAATTTCTTTCAGTCAAATTACATAAAATTTCATATTGGAAGAGCTCTCAATTCAAAGTTTTCTTACAAGTGTTGCTCTTGGAAAATTAGAGAATGATATGAAAATAAATTTGAAGACGGTCCCTTGCACAAATAGAATTTACTTGCATTTAACCCTCTGAGCCCTATCCCGCCTCAAACCGCCTCATTCGACATAGGACGGACTCAGGCGGTTTCGGGCGTCTGGGTGAATTTTACGGGAGAAAATTGGTTCCTTTCTTTGTTGACAATTTATCTCGCAACCGAGGGTGTCGTCCTCCTGGAATTTCTGTAGAGAAAGGGAAAATTTCATTCTGATTTCATAAATGAAAATTTACTCCAGTTTTTTGAGGCACTTGAATCCTCACTCTAGCCATGTTCAAAGAGTTAAAGACAAATTACTAAATCGAATGACACATTTGGCCTTAATTTTACCATTCGTAGATTAAAGGCAGTAAGAAGTGTTCGGACGCTTTTAACGGACTGTACATAGCACTAGAGAAATAACTTATGTGAAAAAAAATCCTATTTTTAGGACTGCCGTCAGGAAATGAGAATTAGGAAGAATATTGAAATAGTTGATCTTTCAGAGAATGGGAAATCCATCCCTCCAAGCTTCCTGAGATGCTACGTGTTAGGGCGTATAAAGAACTCGATCTTGTGTCTAAGCTGGAATATGCACACCGTTTGATTCATTCATTCAATACCTAGGAGACCCGACTCAACATTAATGTTGTAGTGTGCAGGTTGACAACCAGGGAGGAGAACATTCCAGTGGACAGACAGACATGGTGAAAGTGTGGGCAAAATTTACATCAAATATTGAAAGAAAATTTAAATTTTTAAAAAATAAACGTTACCCGTTAAAAAGAACTAAACACAAATCAATAGACATTTGAGGCCCACAAAAAAATAAAAAATAAACATAAATAAAATAAAATACACGCAGAGTAAATGGTAAAAGTTATAAATATGAAATAAAAATTAGATTTCACACCAATTTAAACAAAAGGAAACGGCACATCATAATAGAAACGAAAATCGAAAAGACAGGAAAATCCAGCACACGCACAAAAAAATGATACAATAAGTAGACAAAACCAAATTACAACACCAAATAAAGGGCAAAAGATACACAAAATTGAAATTTTTAAAAAACCAAGGCGCAAAGTGGGAAATAACAAAATACAGGGTTAATAAATTTATAATATAAAAATACACAGCATATTAGTAATTGGCCGGAGCATTAAGTTACACCGTTCAGCACACCGTTAGATGGTTCTTCTGAAACAACAAATTCCAGGCGATACACAGCGTATTCAAGCATTGAGACAGAACGTAAGCCTCTGGGCACTAAAAACATCTGACCGGAAAAAGCTGGTGAGTGAAATTCTATTCTGAACTAGTTCTATGATTCTTCTGCTAGTCCTATCTCTAAAAGGCAAAGGCATCTAATGATAATGGTGAATTCCAGCTCTCTCCAAAGAGATTAATTCTTAGGAAAAATTCTAACTCATTAAAGAATCTATTGAAATTTTTTATAGATGTAATTCTTTCTTTTTATTGTAAAAATCAGGCTATGACAAAGAAATTTTAACGATTCCAAATATTAAAGCAATGGAGATGTGGCGAGATTGAAATTAAAAACTCAGGTATCAATCCCAAACTAGTCCCAGAAACTGAGAATAACCATGAAAAAGTGATGAAGTTCATACTGTGAATAAAATAACATACATCTGAAAAGATCTACCTCTCTCTCTGTCAGGGCCAATGAAAGTTTTACTGAGGTTATTTCCCTGGGACATGCGTGTCTCAGGAATTTGCCTTTATTTCGAAATCAGAAGACGTAACGTATTTCATAAGGATTTCAAAGTTAAACGAAATTTGGGCGAAAATATTTCGGCCAAAAATTGCCACAGATTCGCAATAAACTACTCCAAGAATCCTAGATAAGGATCCTTCAACCTCCAACTCATGAAACGACTTCGTACCATTCCGGTCTGGTCATTGGATCATTTTCCACTAGTTTAGAAGCAGATGCGTCAACTCTTAACTGCGTTGCATATGTGAGCCACCTTGTAAACTCCCTTAAATTATTCCCTAACATAACCAAACCTGTGCGGGTCGTGATAACTTTCGTAAACTTCTAATAATTGCCAGTTCTCCCCATCTACTTTCGCCTCAAATAAAGAATGCTTTCTTTATTTGTATGACAGGAATAAGCTATCATAAGTAAGAATTTTGACGGGTTCCAGGAAAGCTAAATAAAGTTCCAGAGCGCAATGTACCATTTGCTGAATTCTGTCTTGAGAGAGCGGTTATTTTTCATTTTTTTTCAAACTACTGCTATTAACCCGAGGCGATCCCGAGCGGTCTAAAAATTTCCTCTTAACCACGATGAAGGCCGGTCTGAGGCGTTTGGCTTTTTTGAGGGGAGGTGAGGTTCTGAGATTGCTTAGGAGATAAGCGCGGTAAGGGATCCAATTATCTTTGCCAACCACAGCCCATTTCCGTGCGCTTAAGGGAAGGTTAGAAAAGGGGGTAGGGTTGTGGAGAAAATGACCACCGGTTGGGAGAGTCCAATTCATGTCGTTTCCTCCCAAAAAATCTCGGTTTTAAAGGTTCTAGAAGAAAACAGTCTTCTCCAGACAAAAGAGTTAATTTTACCCATCCGAAATTACGATCATGATAATGTAAACACGATATAAATTTAAAAATTAGCAAAATGGAAATTAACGATAGCTTATCTTTAAAGAACATTTATGGGATCGTGGTGCAGATACTATTTTCCTTTAACTAATTTGAAGCCTTAACTTTTTGTATTTCAAGCCTTATCATAAAATTCCTACAACAGAGAATTATAAGCATTTATTTCGCATTCCAATTATTTTCTTATTTTAAAATGTTTTTGCTAAATTAAAAAGTATAAAATAAAATTTTCTTCTTCATCGCATATTTCTCATGTCATGTTCGTCAAATAATTTTTAAGTTGAAATTCGGTGTGTTTATTTTTTATTAGTCCGATTTTATTTAACCAAATGAGATGTTAGATAATGAATATACAGAGTGTTAAGAAAGGACGTTTATGAAAAGTTTAACGATAGGTCTGATATATAGAAAAGAGTTATTTTGGGTGAATTGAGTAAAAGAAAGATTTATACCAGATAAAATGTACAATAGAGATAACTAGAGATCGAAAGAGAAGTACCACTTTTTCTGTGGCAGAAAAATTTATATAAAAATATAATTTTCATATTTGCATGGTAAGGTTATCTAATTTCTTTTTTTGTTATTTGAGGACGAGACGGTTAATCTTGACTCGTCTGAAACGAAGAGAAGGTTTAACGCACTACAGGCGGAGGGTGCAGAAGTCTAAGACGTGTATTGATTACGTTACTTTTCTTCATCTAGAACTATGGCGTTTTTATTTTTGGTTTCCGGAATTTACGTTATCCCTAACGTTCGTGGAAACGAAACGGTAGTTAGATATCCCGTTTTCCGATGAGTGACATCTGGCACAATCGATTTTTACCATTATTTCGTTATTGAAACGATGAGTAGTCATTTTAATTCTGAGATTGGCTTTCGCAGTATAACCTTTAATTCAAAAGTAAGGGAATTTACTTTTCAAAAATTAATTTTCAGGACTTGCTTTCAAATTCAATGGAAATATATCGCATTTATTCTCATATATTTTTTTAAATTAATTGAAAAACAGCAATGAAATAGATGAGGATAGCATGAAATATCCTTCTGAATATGATAATGATTTGATACTAGCGTTCTTTCTGTATTTTGCGTAAATAAACAGAAAGATATATTAAAAAGAAATGGTTTTAGAAAATATGGCGAAATAGTACTACAAAAACGCTGACGATAAAACACAGACCAGCGATTCCCTATATTTTTTTCTCTAACGTGCCCCTTGATTAATCTTTGTTCTAGTTTTGTGTACCCCTACTATAATATCCAACCCCATCCTTCAACATCCCTTTGAAACGTCATGGGGATGAGTTTTATAAAATAAAGCTCAAATAAAGACAATATTATCCCGTTTCTGGAGCTGCGTCAAAATTGCTGCGATTTTTGTTCTTAATTATACGTTATAAAACGAGTATGCTCTTTCCAGAAGTTTTGTTTTTATGAAAGGTATTAAATGTTTATTTGGTTTAAAAATGAGTTATCGGTACTCTACTCTCATAGATACCAAGTACGCTTACAACTTGCATTACTTTCACTTTTTAGAAGAACATCAGGATACAAAATTCATTAACATTTTATCATTTTAATCTCTTGCTTTACATTCGAGTACCCTTAAATGGTCTACCGCGTACACCCAGAGGTACGCGTATCACAGGTTCGGAATCCCTAAAATAGACATTGCTTTTTAACATGATAATGTATTGAGGCTGTCGTTCATTCAGTAATTTGAAAATCGTTACGCACAGAAAGCGACGGTTGATGCAATCGAGCGAGACTTATCAAAGATAAACATTATCAAGTTACGATATTTGTGATTAGAAGTTAAAGTTTCTTTCTTTCTTTAGTTTTCCATTTAAGTTGACTTCTTTAATATAGAAATTAAAAGTAAGTATCAAGCATCATTTCAAACACACAAAATAAAATTAATTTGTGGGTTTGCAGTGTGCCAAAAATTTAAAACATGTATAAATTAAGAATCGTTACGTGATTTTCAAATTATTAACTTAAATTTCCTATTTTTCATGAAAAGTTCTTTCAGATCATAGGATTTTTTTTTTAATTCCACAGGAAATTCATTGTTTTTATGAAGTTAACACGATACTATTGCTTTCAGAATTTTATAGAACTTCAATTTTAAATTAATTCACATTGAGATTTATTCAGGATATAAAATTTAAGATTAATTGTAAAAACATAAGTTCAATATAAAAAAATTATTTGTGAAGTTAATTAATTTTTCTGAATAATTTAAATTTTAACAACAAACTAGGCGCCTTTGTGGCTGGTACAATTTATGTACGACAAATCATTAGCTTAAAAATGCTGTAGAAGCGATTACCGGTCTAAGTACATTGATAGCAGTTGGTTAGTTCAAACATACCTCAGGTTCTGTTCCGACTTTTCTCCAACCTCAAGGAAAGTGAAGAGAAAAAATGTCGCTAATGACCTGTCTGACATCGCAGGTCAAAGAGAGGCATTACGCAACTGCTATCAATGTGCATTAAGCGGCTAATAGCTTCTACAGCATTTTTCGGCTAATGATTTGTCCGACACAAATCGCATACATCACAGTAATTTATAACGAAAAACAAAGAAAATAATTTCTTTGTGCACACAAAACCCACAACAAGAATCTAACGATGTCACCAAACTTAGTCTCGCGGTGTACACCACGAATTCCTCCTCGAAAGATAAATTCATCCTAATAACTTTTTGAGTCCATAATTCAATGGATTCTTCAAATTATCAAAATATTATTTTGCTTTTAATATTAAAGAAAGAAAAATCAAAGCTTTAGGTATACGCACAATGAGCAATGGAACTCCAAAAAGACAAATAAATTGACAAGGCGTCTGAATCCATTATTAAATTTTTGGAAATAATTGAAACTAGAAGCGATTACCACTTCAATACTTCTGAATCACGCCTTTTCTAAATCATCAGCACCATCTCTCTCTCACTAGATGTAGCGTAACTCTCTGCTACACAATAATTCAAATACTAATACAGGGCAGAACCCGATGTCGGGTTTTAGAAGAGTGAATAGGCAAGGATGTGACTCAAAAAAGACATTTAATCACAACATAACCCTGTTGATACCCTTGAAGACTATTCGCCAGGTGGCGCTGCCCGCCACTTACGGGTTTTGTATTTTATTAAGGACTTTCTATCTGTCGCTCAGCATGTGATGCTGTGTTCTATGTTCTGTCTTGTGCGTGTTTGTGATGTGCTGCTTGTAGAAAATAAAGATGGCTATATTCAACTGTTGCCTGCTGCTTACTTTCTGACAGGTGAAAGCGTTAATTTCATTTACTCATTGAAATGTATTGCGAACTTTTAGTTTGATCAAACCCAAACCAACATTACATTCAGAAGTTACAAGTACATCTGCAAAGTGAAAAAAGAATAACAACAGCTGATATCAGTTCTGGTTGTCTCTGATTGGTTGGTGACGTGATACCATTCCCAACACTAGAATTATTCACTAACATTATTTAAATGACCATTCATTTCGACAAATGAGTTTTAAAAAGCATAACACTCCTTTTGAATGACATATTTGGTACAGCTTTAGAAAAATTTGAATGGGAAAACACTTTCCGAGACACTTAATTATTTTTAATATCATATTTGAATCAAAATATATAACTAGAATAGATTCGGTAGTACTTTATTGTGTCTACTTTCACTTAGCAAGACTTGATTCGAACACTGTCATTATGCTACATCCTGCATACGATGAAATATCAATAAAATTCAATTAATATCTAGAAAGCTATATGATTGTATAATATGCTACGAGTATAGATGCAAAATAGAGACAAAAAATATTTGTATTTCTACGTCATCTATATATAACACGTACAAGTGAAATGATTTAACAAGAGATATTAAAAATTAAACTTTGCATTAAACAGAATGGCGCAAAAATGCAGCAACTTCCAATAAAATACAAAAGAAAGATATTTAATTACAAAAAAAAAAGAAAATACAGAAGAAACAGAAGAAGTAAACGATAGTGATAACAATATACCTTTTGCATTCAACGCAGCAGTATCCAGTGATTGCATAAACAATATTGTATAAAATCAACTAACCAATTAAGATAAAATCAAACAAGAAAAATCATGCTTCAATAAAAATTAAAACACATTAAGAAAAAACAAACAAAATGGGAAAAAATGGAAGATAATTCGAATGGCGAACTTTTTCAAAATGCCGCTCGCCATCGGGGTTCTAATTTGGATAAATTTTCACTAAAATTTAAAAAATTCAATAAAATTTGTTTATCTTAATGTGTTTTAATTTTTATTGAAGTATTATTTTTGTTGTTTTCTTTTATCTTAATTGGTTAGTTGATTTTAGACAATATTGTTTATGCAATCACTGGATGCTGCTACGTTGCGCGCAAAAGGTATATTATTATCACATATTGTTTACTTCTTCTGTTCCTTTTGTATTGTATTTTTTTTAATTAAATATCATCTATATATATAAACACAGGTGGTAAGACTTAATAAACGAAAATGTGATGAATTTAAATTCATCTAAGAAGTCCAAATTTTTATTTTAACGAAATACAACACCATATTCATTAGATTTAAATACAATATTAGTACCTATCAACTTTTCGAAACGTGAAAACAAAACTATTTAACTTTGACTAGAGATCGAAAGAGATTTACCACTTTTTCTGTAAAATTGTTTATGTTATCTAAAACTCCTATCCTTCAATGATTGTTTTCCTTATAAGTTGACATTCGTCTCACCGAAGGACATGGCAGTTACTATTGACTCGGCTAGTCTGAATCATAGAGAGGGTTTTAAGTACCACTACATGGGAGATGCCGTACCTCCTTAATGACATCTTTGCGTTCTTCACGCACTGGAGCAAGAGTGTCAAACTGAAATGTTAGAAAGGGCCAAATAGATGATGTCTAAGTTTATTTCGGCAGCAAAAAAATGAACTTTAATTTTTATAAAAACATAGGTTTTTTTTCCCTCTAAATCATAGCATTAATAAGGACAACGATGATGTTAATATTTTCTTCCTGTCTATTTGCACCTCTTTTCTGCTCCTATTTTGGGGCATTTCTTGTTCGCAGTGACTATTTCCGGAACTGAAATACAGTGAAAATAGCCTATATTAGAACAAACCTGAATATTCACTTCCGAATTAACGTAAGAAAGCAAAGAATTGTCATTGATCTAATCAAATTAATAATTTTTGATTAATATCAACACGTGTTTCAACCTTATTAACTTTCGTGCATAATACTTCCTGACGTATAATGCAATATATATGAAGAATCTTGGATCTATTATACAGTTCACTTAGTTGTTTTCGTCGTAATGACACGGTCTTCAATCCGGTCATTGAAAGATTTCCACCTAGTGATAATGAAATCAATATTGACTAAGCATTCCTAATATATGCTCTGATGTTTAGGCGGGCCTAATAGCAGATGCAACAAGCCAAGTAATCCGTCATTGATGATTTTATGGATAGTTATTAATAATTATGTTTATTTAAGAAAGTTAAAAAATAATCTACGAGATTTTTATTAAAATTTTGTCATACAGTGTTATGTTTAGTTTTCTGCGAGTTTGAAAGCCTTTGATTAGAGCTTTCATTTTTGGCAGTCAAAATTATGTTTCTCTAACATTGGCGGAAAAGAAACTATAAATAGGTAATTTATTGCATCATTATCCCTTATTTCGACAAATATTACAAAATTTGATAATAGATTAATTAATTTGATGCAATGTTAATTTTACAATGAAAACCATTCAATTTTGTTATAAATTTTTATCATAATTGTGTGTTTAGCTAGCATCTTTTCTGTAATCAGCATGATGCAAAAATCGTACAATACACGTTAAAGACGGAAATTTGAACCTAGAGTGACTAAATTTAGCACGTGGTTACTTCTGGGGTAGCAAGTACTCACAAACAAAGGGATTTCAAAATTTTAGCTTCTCAAAAATGTATTGAAAGTTTAATCTTTTTCCTCCATAATTTTCGAGCGTATTAATCCGCAGAAAACAATTTTACAGAACTATAAAATTTTAAATATAGATTTCGGTACAATATAATATCTTAAAATTTTCTATTCAATTGTACTACGTTTTCGAACTTTTTACACAACAGGTAACGCAATCGATTTTTGCCATTATTTCGTAATTGAAATGCTCAGTAGAGATTTTAGTTGTGGGATTGGCTTTTACAGAAGAACCTTTAATTGAAAAGATAAGTAAAAGTGCATCTCAAAAACATTCATTTTTAAGACTTGCTTGCTTACTTCGATTGATCCTGTATCTCTCTTATTTTTTCATTCATTTTCTGTCTTCTTTTTTCTTTGATAATTGAACTGTTAGAGTGGAGAAGTAAACGGCGTGAATAGCGAAGTGGCTAGTTCTCTTTGCTAGCGAGTGAGACCTCAGATTTTCCTTCATTGTGGGCCAACTTTCAGTAATGAGCATGCAGTGATCGGTATTAGGACACAGCCTGATGTAAACAAAATACAAGCCCAAACACTTCATAAGCGCTCGGACTCTTTATTAAAGAGATGTTGGTGGAAAGTGAAATTAAAACTAGACTCAATTTCTAAATTGACAAGTAAAAGTTAATTCTAGGGGTGCGCATCAGCTTTCAGTGTATTTAATACGGTTAAACTTTGTTTCTTGGTAAGACTTAAGAACAAGGTGCGGTTTCTCGCCAAACTGGGAAATTGCGCCAACCATCCAAAAAGTTGCCAAATATCCGCAATCTTGAATGGTGTCAAGATGGCGGCGATTCTAATGACAGCCATAGCAAAAAATGTAAATAGTAAATAAAATTGGAAATAGTACATAAAATTGCAAATACTACATAAAATTGTATGAAATTTAACATGAATTTTCTGAAATTCTGGCACAAATTAGAAATTCTGGCAAAGTTTTAGGGTTGCCAACAAAATGAAGAAGGTTACCACATTTGGCGAGAAATCAATTTGGCTAGGGGAAAAAATTCAACTTGGCGGACCGCACCTTATTCTTAAGTCGAGCCTGTTTGTTTCTTTAGCAAATTAATTATATTTGATGGTCGTTTGTAAATATAAAACTTTTTTCTTTATAGAAGTTAATGGAAAATGAATTAATTATTTTCTGCATCCTTAGCTTATTTATTGGCATGAGGCTTCATGCAGTATCCAAAACGCAATTTGTGCACAAATACTTAAATTGAGAGATAAATGATTAATCTATATAAAACAAATTCTGAATTATTTTTGACAAAGGACTTTTCATAGCGAATATACAGCCGTTCGTTAAATAGTGGTTACCTCATAAACAGATGGTTTTAAGCTGTATCGTAGTTACGTAAGGCGATGACAGCGCCACTCTTTTGCATATTGCTAATAAATGCAGCTTGTTTTATTTGTGATATATTAAAACTTAAAGGGTTTCGATTTATCGCGGATTTTCAATTTGTTGCTTAACGTTTGGAAACTGGTATATCTTGGATTTTGTAATATTTGTAGGCAAATTTGATTAATTCCACTAGGAAAAATAAAATTTAATTTTTAATATTTAAATTAGAACTGAAATTTTCGAAATTCATAACCCTAAATTTTGAAGTTATGCTGTCTTTTCAGCCACAGTAGATGACGCTAATTTCATTGCATTAGTTTAGGCGCAATGTGTGGTAAGTAATAAGGTGTCAAGAAATAGGTTATCAACTCCAGAATTATATTTAAAAAATAGCTGTTTTCAATAAACGTTGCAAAGTGATAAACCGACGAAATTGCATGCAATTTTATCAGTGCATTACATAAGTAGTATAATGTGCTGCGTATTAGAGTCGATTCCAGTTTGCTTGCAAATTACATTTGCAAAGGGACAGTTCAAATACAGAACCCGAAATTATTTGAATAATGTCTGATTCCCCTCCGCATACAAAGCACACTACGTTTCGTACGTTTCAAATTTTAAAAGTTGTATTCGATTGTGGATTTGTACGCTTCAATTTTTAGATTGCCCTTAATAGGCCGAGAAGTGATGGTTTAGTAACGTTGGATCGTGAATTTTTAAAATACTAAAGTCTTTGAAACATACGGAGATTTTTAAAAATGTAAACAAATAGATAGAATTGTGCAATAAAAATCAAAAGTTGCTCAAAATGAAAAAAATTTTAAAGAAATAAAATACACTTATAAAAGCGGATAGCCTTTAAAAAATTAAAAATATTTGTCTGGTGTTTCTCACTTACCAATTTTAGTTGAAGAAGATGAATGAAGAAAGTGTACACGATAAGAAGTAAAAGAAAGGCAATCGATTAAAAGTGATATGAACAGTCAAATCAACAGAACACGTGGGGCATATTGGCGCTATCTCGCTAAAAATGCGATGATTGTGCATGAAGCGAGTTTTTTTTTTAAATTTAAAACCCACACCGGTCGGGCCTACCCGAAAGGGTGTAAGGCCTTTAGCAGACCGGTGGGGAAATATAAAAGCAATACAAAAATATCAATATGACACACACACAAAATCATCACAAACACAGCACAGAACGTTACAAACACTGCAAAAAAGGGACAACAACAAAATAAATAAAGTAACCTAAAACATACTCACAAGAGAGAAAAAAAGAAAAAGAAATTAAAAGTACGCTACTGAATCAATATTACACTTGGAGAGAACCATAAATTAATTGAATTCTGTTTGATTTTTATCACCAGATCTGGATCCAAAATTAAAAATATTCAAAATACTCAAAAGGAGAAGCCCCCAGTATGCATCCAAATGAGCAAAACAAAACCACAAACTCAGCACAGGACACCAGTAAAAATAAGAAGTCAATAATAAATTTTGTAAAATATCATTAAAAATCCCACAAAAGAACATTAAAAACAGACCCCGTGGTTTCTTACCAGTTTAGAAAACAATAAAATCCATCTAAGTACACATCAGTCAAACAATAAAAATACAAGAACAGAACCATCAAATTTTTAAAAATAAGAAGAGTAAAAACATGGTTACCGAATTGAGGTTCCCCAAGGGTGAGTGCTCAATAAAATGTAACACACTAAAACATTTTATTAAGCCCAGGATTAACCTAAAAACAATATAATCAGTTAAAATTAACTACGTAAATAAAGTGCTAAAAACATAGGGTAGGGCGCAGAGACAACCCACTGGTGTTGAGGTAAAAGAGTAAAGATATCTTAAAATCATTTAAAAGCAATTTCACTCCGGGCTCTTTAGTGAATCGCAAATGTTGTTGCTAATAGTATATGCTTTCATTAATTTATTTATTGCAATTTTATTATGCATTGAATTTTTAAACCATATCTTTTTATTTTGCTCTGCAGGCTTCTTGAAGTGGAATTCTTTGGTGAGCGTGCAGTCAAATACATAATGATCTGCATCGCCCACCTGACCACAAGAACAACTGGGAAAATTCAATAGATGGAATCTATGTAAATAGGCTGTAAAGGACCATGCCCACTAAGAAAATATATTAAATATTTATTAACGATTAAAATTTTTTTGTCCATGAATGTCCTGACTCTAATAATAGAACTTGAGTCGTGTTGGTTCCAATAATTTTCCCATTCATGACTTATAAACTGTTTGATTTTCAATTTGACATATGAATATGGGGCAGGAAGATCTAAATACTGCCCTATTGTAGCGGCCAGTTTTGCCTGACTGTCGGCCCGCTCGTTACTTGAGTTACCGACAAGAGCTTTCACCGAGTATGTCCGAAACGAAGGCGAGACAATTTGACATCAACCTCATATATAAGAATAATTAGAAACAAACAAATTGTAGATTCGATAGAATGCCCTTCTGCATGGATATGCAGATACCATTTTTCTGCCAAATAGGGAAGAGGCGAAAAACAAAGGACATCCTAATATCACAATAGGGAAGACTTTTGGCCAGAAAAGATATGCGTATTTTGCAGCAGAATACGCCGTTGGCCGTGCATCGAATATTTAAGCAGTTAAAATATATGACATCAAACTTAAGATCATTTTAATGTCTATTATGGTTCTTTCTGGAATCTAAATTCAACCGTAAGTCGGCGACACAAATATCTATTCCCAATTGTGAAAATATCTTACAATCAGCATTAACACTGAGAGTAATTATATAATGTAAACCATTGCAATAAATCCTATTTCATTTGAATAAATTAACACCAACTTTGGATTTCCAT
>BGPR01029577.1:0-10482 GCA_013235015.1 Araneus ventricosus | reverse complement strand
ACCACCATTAAAAATGCCCAAACTGTCACCATTAATTGCTCAAGTCTCAGCCTATACCACCATTAAAAATGTCCAAGGATGATTTCCGGTGCAGTCGTTTAATTGGTGTCAGAAATATCGATATTTTAGTACTTTCGATGATGCCACTAAAGAAATTTTGGGATTCGAGTATATTACAGGAAGCTTCGTTGTCCTCTTTAGTGAACATCATCGAAAGTGCTTTATAAAATCTTAACCCTAAACTTAATGCTACCCAAGTCTCTATCGAAAGCTTTTGAGATCCTTAAAGACAGGAGTTCAAAAATATTACAGAACCCTCTGCTGTTTCATCATTCGTTCGCAGATCCTCGCCACATTACCAATAGAGTTTTTATAAATAGACTGGGTGATATACAGGGTGTCAGAATCAAATGTCCCTAATTTGGAGAGGTCGCTATGCTTAACAGAAAGTTAAAAAGCATAAGAAAAATGGAAAATTAGAAAACAGTACTCACAAAGTTTTTATTAAAAAATCAGTGCACTTCCACGTGAGCTCCTTTAGTAGGCCTTAAGATATCCAGCCATTAGTCCTGTTCCAGTAAAATGCTCGAACATTCGTGCCCCAGCATCTTGTTGGAAGATAACAGTGAGTTGTAAATGCTGCATTTGGGGTATTGCGTAAATTTGCAATATGTCCAGGTAAATGTTTGCCGTCACAGAAGTCTCAGCAAAGAAAAATTGTCCTATGCAGGGCCGGCCCGAACAAAAGCGGGGCCTAGTGAAAAGTTGTTTTGAGGGGCCTTGAAACTGATTTCGTAAAATAAAATAATTTATTGCATTTTGCTATTTATTACAGCACGCAAATTGGCATATTGAGGACTTAAGGAATACGTGAAAATGATAAACAGTTAAATTATGTGAATTATGAAAGATTTTGAAAGTGATTAAAATGTTAATTTCTAAAAATAATTCAAAATAATAGAAAAAATCGTTATTTTGAATCATGAGAAGATTTTTCTACAGGTACGACGGTCATTGATAAGGCCAATATATGTTTCAGAACAGTCACACAATTTGAATGCAATTCATATAAATTAATTTACAAATAAATATTATAATATTGTGTCCCTGTTATGCAAACTTAACGACAAATTTTAATTTCACTAAATAAATCAATGCAATTCATTTTGTCTTGCAAAGTCGAATTTAAGTCTCTATGTTTACAGACATTTAATGAATATTATCCTAATTACATAAAAATTCCTATGATGTTATGATGCTCCATATTCGTGATAAATTTCCAATATCTTCTTAAAGAAAAAATGTCACTATAGATTATGACTAGAAGATATTGAATTTGAAAATATTCTTTGACAGATGAAATAGCTAAAAATTCCTTAAAATAATAATAATAATAATAAAAACTTTATTTTTTTATCATCAAGTTCTTTTATTTTTAATTCAGGTGTTACTTTTAACTAACTCTTCCACTATTTCCTTTGTAGTTATTAAAAGAAGATATGAATCCCGATGCACATTTAATTTGCAAAACCAGTCAGCTGCGCGGGGCCTTTAGAAAACGCGATGCCTAGTGTGGTCGCACCTTTTGCACCGCCCTCAGGCCGGCCCTAGTCCTATGATTGTATCATGTGAAAGAGCGCACCACACATCGATTTTTTGACGGTTTCTTTCCACTTCCTGTACAGCATGGGGATTTGCTGAGCCCCGAATTCTGAAGTAGTGCTTATATTCACTCTGTTGCCCACATGAAATGTTGCTCATCTGAAGAAATGATGGGGTTTAGAAAATCGTATTCATTTTCGATGCGAGATAACATCTCCGCAGCAAATGCAACACGCTGCGGCAGTTTCTGTACAATCTGCATTTTGTACGCATACAGCCCCAGTTTTCATATATACGCGAAAAAATAAAAATTGTCGTCAAAATCTAAGAATTCAACAGCCAATTTTGCCTAATATCGCCAACGTATCTCTAATAGATCTTTTTTAATCGACTGTTCAAATTAGGGACATTTGATTCGGACACCCTGTTTAATTAATCATATCAACTGAAAAAAACGTCTGGGGCAATGGCAAGTCTTACGGCCTTATTCACCATCCATGGCTAAATCCTGATCAGCGGTTAAAAGGGAATTTACACGAACAAGCGAATGCTGACCGAAATGATCGGCTGGATGTATCCCCTAACTGGCGAGTTGGCGAGAAACTCGTTTGGCTCGAAGGCTGAGGGTAATTTTAAAAATCGCCAACAACAGAGAAATTGAGATACCATGCCAATATAGCAACCCAATAAAGTATACATTTGGCAATGCATTTCGGTCACCTTTCGCATTATGATAGCAGAACCTCATTTAACCGCTGATCACGGTTTAACCATGGATGGTGAATAAGGCCGTTAGAGTACTTTTTACTTTCTCTTATACGAAGTACACAAAGAGAAAGTATTGTAATCGTCAAAAACTTCGAACTCCAGATTTTGACGAATCTCCAAGTTTTAGACCTCCCTGAGACCGAAAAACACAATTTTGGAATTTTGTCTGTCTGAGTGTCGGTCTGTGAACGCGATAACTCAAAAACTATTAAAGCTACATGGATGAAATTTGGTATGTGGTCTTTACACATAATTGTAGGTTTCCTTCGAATTTTGGATAAAATCCGTCCGCGGGAAGTTAGTCTATCTGTATGTCTGTGTTAATGTGAACGCTATAACTCACAAACTTAAATAGCTAGGTGAATAAAATTTAGTACACATTTTTATCATCAGGAATGTAGGTTCGTGTCAAATTTTGGACCAAATTCGTCAAAGGGTTGACTGTCTGTCTGTCTGTATAATCGCATACTTTTCAACGCAATAACTTCTCTAAAAAATTACTTTGATAAATGAAATTTGGTATGTGGCCTTCGTACCTTAATGGTAGATTTGTATCCAATTGTTGTGTCAGTCGGTTGAAAAAAAGGCGTTCAAATTGAAAATTATCTTGCACCCAGCCCTATTGGTAATCACTCCGGCTTCTATTTCCGCGTTGGACGACTTTCGGAAATCGTGGTATGAAGTTTCGCTTATTATTTTTCTCCACTGAGTTTGGGGTTCTTGTTCGTTTTACTGCCTTTTAGTTTATTTTTTTCTCTGCATTTGTTAGGAGTTTACGAGAGACTACTCCTGCTGGTTTCTACTTAGAATACAAAAGCAATTTGATGCTTTCAAAAAGAAAGAACCTTTTTGAAGGATTTTGCTTTCAGTTTGCTTGAAGTGGAGAAGGAATGCCTAATTATCTCTCACAATAGCACTCTTAGAATAATTTTATAATATGAATATCGACTATTATACAAAACTCTGCAAGCTACGAAATAAAAACGGAAGGAAGAAGTCTACCTTGACCAAAATAAGCACTATTTTCTTATTACTATTTTCTTATTCTCCGCTGAGTTTGGGGTTCTTGTTCGTTTTACTGCCTTTTAGTTTATTTTTTTCTCTACATGTGTTAGGAGTATACGAGAAAGTTTAGGGGAGACCACTGCCTCTGGTTTTGTTTTTTAAACACTCTGCAAGCGTGCATGAAATTTTCTACTACAACTTTCGCTAATAAATCTGTGACAATCGGATCTGAGATATTTTTGGAAAGCTAAAAGCCCGTCTTAGACAGGCACAAATCTTCTAGTTTTATATAATTTTGTTTATTTGTCCAACAATTCTCGGAAACCCGGTATTTAGAGTTTAGGCTAGTATGTTGTTTAGTTTATTTGTACTCTTCTTTAAAATGACGGGACCTAGAGGAAAGTTTCCTCACTAAATGTGAGAAGACAGTTGATACATTTTTCTCTGTTTTAAAGGATAAAATGTAGGACTTATACAGACTTAGACTTATGGACCAGTTTGCTGTTTTGTTTATTTGCATTAAAGTAGGACTTCCGCCATAACCACCGACTTCCGGTCGTAAAGCTAAGTCAAGGGGAATCTTCAAAATTTCAACACTCTGTTTGAAGATGTTAATTAATGTTTTAAGTAAAATTTTTTAATTTCATGACTTCATGATACTTTGAAAATATTAAATTTTATGTTCTTATTTCTGTAACTCTCAATCTCTACTTGAAATAAGAGCTTAATTTTGTGAAAAGGCTGTCATGATTGTCCGTTATCGCTTTTTTGGCGACTTCTAATGCTCGTTTGGCAGTTAAATTCTTAACCAATCGATTTAGCTAATTACAATCATTCCATTTAGAGTTTAGCCGTTATATAATCGATTTGAATAATAAGGATTACAAAAACTCAAAGAACATTGAATTCAACACTTTGTTTACTAAAGAAAGAACTAGAGCTTGAAACAGCATGCAACTGGATTTGGCGACTGCTTAACTCTCTCATACCGAGCGAGCGGTCTCGGGCGGTCTAAAAATTTCCTCTTAACAGCAACGAAGGCCGGTTTGAGGCGGTTGGACTCTTTTGAGGGGAGCTGGGGTTCTGAGATCACTTCGGAGATAAGCGCGGTCCAATAATCCTTGTCAACCGCATTCCGTTTCCGTGCGCCTTAAGGGAAAGTTATAGCAGGGGGTAGAGTGGTGAGGTAAATGACCACCCATGTTGGGTGAGTCCAATTCATGTCACATCCTCCAAAAAAGATCCGGTTTTAAAGAGGCTAGAAGAAAAAGTCGCCTCGGAATTAAAGAGTTAAGGGGTCTATTCTGGTACCCGCGGTTAGGTTGGGAGTTGGGGTGGGTTCCGCCCTTAAAAACCGGAACCCAACCCAACCAGGGGTACCAGAATAGACCCCTAAATCGGAGGGTTACAGAAAAACGGTCTATGAATTTGAAATAAACAAACCAGAAAACTCGTCCATTGTAAATCAAAGAGTGGTAAAATTTTTGATCAAGCTATCCAAGCGCTACTAAATTTGATTCTTTGTTAGTTTTAATTATTCAAAAAAAGAGAAGAAACTATCCGATCAGTGTCCAAAGCGGTGGACCTTGAAAACTCTGTTTTAGATGATGATGTAATAGAGCTTAGTTTCAAGATTAAAGACTCGAACACAATAATTATTTAGAGGATAAATGAGCCGAAGTAAACAGAATTAATTAAATTATGCCCAATTGTTGCAAAGAAAATGCTAAAATTTTTAACACATTATCCTGCCATTGTCCCATTTTGGGACGCTTGTTTTCTTTTTTAGACCTAAACAGTGCAATTTTCAGTTTTGATTGTTGAGCTAACTGCTATAAAAGGTGCAAATCCAATTAAAATCATTTTCCTAATTAAAAAGATAATTCAAATTAAAAGTTAATTAATCAGATTAACCTCCCAGCGGGCACGCCTACGCAAATTTTACGACATATTGTGCATCGTATTACGTATATATCGTATCATTTTACAAAAACAAATGCAACTTTTATTTATGTTATCTATATTTATTAGCTTGATAGTAAACAAAGATTTTATAAATAAAGATTGCATTTAAATTTATAAAAGAACGATAGAAATATATAAGATGCACAATGCAAGTATCCCTTGTATACGCGCGCCCGCTGGAAGGTTAACACATTGTGAGTGGGATACGAATTAGGTGCAAGCTAAAAAAATAACGTAGCTCTGCTCGCTCTAAACAACGTATCAATCATAAAAGAAAAAGTGACCGTATTTCTGCAGACGTCTAACAACATGTCCAGCTTATCTAAACTGGAACGTAAGTCAACTTCTTGAATTAAAATTGCGATTTTGGGTAATTTGAGAAAAAAGTAGTTTTACGTTTTCCGCTTCCAAAGTGTTAATTAAAAAATTTCAGAAATAGCAACTTCTTTCATTTGCTATTTTCACATCCATTTTAATGTTTTTTGTTTTTTTTAAAAAAAAGTGAAATAATAGAGTTTCGGCAAGTAATGGGTTAATAAAATTGAGGAAATATCGAAACAGAAATGACTTTTGTATTGCTGAAAACTTTTCCGATAGCTTTTTTGGTTACGATAGCTTAGAAGTTAAGGGCTAAGTGTTTTCAATCTATAATTTCGATTGTTTATAATAACCCTAAGCTTGTGACGCGTCGTTGGAAAGCTCATCAGTAGCATTCTCTTCCGCATCTTTTATCCTCAAAACTCAGCAATTATTAGATTAGTGGAAAAATGCCGGGTTGAAGGAACGTAGACTTTATTTTTTGCATGTTCACAACAAAGAAAGGTTCTACAGCTGCCTCATTCGAATTTCATTCATCCAACTTTCCGGTTGAGTTGTCTTTCTCACCGATCAGACGATCTTCCTACTGACGGATTTGATCCAAAGTTTAATGGACGAGGATTTCTGAGGATTTGGTACAATTCTGGATTTCCACCACAGGAACTTCCCAGGTGAGGGGTTCACTTCCGTTTTCCAATGTACCTTCCAATTTAAGTGATCGCCAAAATCAATTTGGATTCTACGAAGCATAAGTTCGAATCAGTACTTTCTTGAGTACAGAAAGCAAATGGGCGATAAAGAATATTATGACAGCCTTTCCACAAAATTTGACTCTTATTTTAGAAGTAAACATTGGGAGCTACCAAATAAGAGCAGAATTTAATATTTTCAGTATCCTTACGACAACATGAAAACTCACTTTAAATATTAATATCTTCAAATAGAATGTTTAATTTTGTGGTCGCATTGACTTAACATTTATCCTTACAAGTTGATGGGTAAAACCCTAATTATTACTTCACGGCTTATAAACAAAACAGAAAACTCGTCCATAGCAAAAATCTCTCCACCACTCATATTTACCTTAAAATGCTATGACGTATTTTTGATCCAATTTATAACTCAAATATGTTATACTTTCCCTATTGAATTTGAAACATATATGCAAGGTGAGCATTACATAACATTAGAAAACTCCGCTAGAAGCATTATTAATATCTTCAAACAAAGTATTTGAAGATTTCGAAAGATTCCCATTGACTTAACATTATAACCGGAAGTTGATGGGTAAAATACAAAAATTCTACTTGCATATAAATAAACAAAACAGAAAAACTCGTCTATACAGATCTGCAATTTTTTATTTAATGACTACATATTAAAATTTGAATCTGCATCTAATTCGTTTCGTTTTTAAAGTTAGTGTTTATTAATTTACGCAGACAAACAAGTATTTTTTTCAGTCTCGGGAGTCTGAAACGTGGAATTCGTAAAATCTTGAGCTGAATTTTTGAAGGTCTAACACTTTAATTGCATACTTTTGCCTGCGAGGAAAGTAGAGAAAATTGCTATTCTATTCAAATCTACCAATAAGAGAGCAATATAAATTATTTTGCTTCTAATAACTTGCTTCCTGCTATCTCCTTCAAAATACAGACAATAAATAAAATAGTTTTTTGATGGTGCTTTATTTCTTGGATTTTTTAATGTTTGGATTAGGACAGGCTGAATCTTAAAGAAAAAAGTTACTTCAAGTTACTTTTTAATTCAAATTTATCAAGAAGAATTTCTCCTAAAATTGTCCATTCTAACGCATTCATCCTGTCACATGTTGCAAGTCCAAAAAAGTTAACTTGTAAATTACCGAAAACTCAAATTAAAACTGTGAATACAATATTATTGCAATCGAAATCAGTTTGACATAAACTTGACGAAAACATGATAACAAATTCTAGATCGTTTTATTGATAAATTATATGATAAAAGAATTTGAAAACTGTTTTGTTCCGAATATACAAAAGTCAAACAATTTGGTATATATATAACAGCAGTTCAATGATGAATTGTCTAGCTAAAAACTGCGATGGAAGTTAAATTTTGAGGTACGAGTTAAAGCTATTTCAAGGATAATAGATTATCTACAAACTTGATGCATCATAAACAAGACTTTGAGATGTTTCCCAAGGTAAAGAAAAATATAACACATAAAAAAGAACGTTTATCAATAAAAAATTTCACTAACAAAATATCAGATGATATAATTAAAATAAATTGGCAAAATTCAATTCATCCCATACATCTTTGAGTGAAAGCTTACATTGTTCTGATAGAATGTGCTTGAAACTATTCGAAGAATCACGATTGAATATATTCGCTTTGGCATGTCAAAATCATATAACAGCATTAACCAGAACATTTATTAATCAACAGTTTTAAAATGACCAACAGTTTAAAATGTTTCACAATTTTCGTGAAATAATAAACATGTTTATCATGATACAGGAAATTCCATTAAGAGTATTATACAAAACAATTATCTATCAATCTCTCTAGATTTAGAAAGCTTCCATTGCAACAGACAGCCTGGTTGATCACATTAACAACACCTTCTACCGTGCATGGAACATTCATATAATCTCCGGCGAAAACGATAGTTTTATTGAATGTCAGCCTCAGATTTCCAGCTACACGAACTGGGATGAGTAAGGAAGGGTCAATAAAAAAGGTTAAGAAGCCTCAATCTCTATAGTCCAGCAGAAGATTGGTATAAGTTTCCCGCCAAATGGTACTTTTGGACCTCATAGTCCAGAATTATAAACGCTCTTCAGAGATTCATAATGTCGATCGAGAAACATAACTTGAAATGGTTTTCGTCGGTTGGGTAACACTCTCTCCGTTCAAAAGCAGTAGGACCAGGACTTAGTCGTATAATCCGACACATCTCGTTTCCATTATGTTTTATTTTTACGATACTCTTCAAAGACATTTTCTTCATCTTCAGTTATACAATCCAAATCAAGATACGTTGTGACGAGTAGTTTTGCCATTGTAAAATCGCCTAGATTAAAATTTTCACAGATTTGCGCTCGCTGGGAAGATTTCCGGTGCAGAGTCTTCACCTGGTCGCCATGTATTTCCCAAAAGTGAAAATATAGTAAAAGCACTTCAGAAACAGTAAGAGTACAGTGAATCACGGCATCCAATTGCGGCCGTGTATTCATTATCTTCCAATAATATTGATGTTATGCTAGACAAAACATTGTTGCCAGTACCTTTCCAATTAATTTATACATATCTGGAGTACCGCAAATGCGCCCAGATGGCATTATAACTAACTATAAATGGTTGCTGGTAATTTATGGTTTTAATTCGAATCATCAACAGGTACCCCAGGTGGGTTGGGAGACGTCACTTTTCCGACCGTTAACGACAAGTGCGATTCTCGTTCCCATTTTTCCAACCGGTTGGGATCTCGCTCAGTCTAAAGAGGACTCCGATTTCTCGCCAGCTCTGTACCCACAAGCGTAAACGCTATTCATGCTTGAAGTGTTGTTTCGATATCAGAACTTATCAGAATTTTCGTTTAAAATGGAAGCTGCTAAGACGTTAATTTGTGTTTTGAAAGGGTTATCAGAGTAAATGTAATCCATTTGACCAATCTGAAGAAAAATTTATCAATTACTTAGATTTTTTTTAAAAAAAGTAGTTAAATCTTTTTATCGAATTTAAATAATTTAATCTAATAATTGTGACAATCTAAAGTAATTAAAATCTTCTAAAGAAAGTAATTAAATCTTTTTACTACTCCATCAAGATAATCAATAATGATATTTGATAATTAGCTAAGATCAATTACATTTAAAAGATTTAATTACTTAATATTTTCTTATTAAGTAGAAATTAGGTAACATTTTAATATTTTTTTTTAATAGCTTTATTGGAGTGTGAAGTAACCACTCATTTCCATGTATATCATTAAAAATTTTTATTTGGGTTTTTAATTCAAAGAAATTTGTCAAATATTTACAAAGTAATTGCAAAATCTGACAATGAAAGTTTTTCTTGTTCCTTGATAAAGATGTAATTTTTTTAATGTTGTGAAAACTTGCTGAATTGTGCTTTTTTTTCACGTTTTATTTTTCTTATATAATTGGAAAAACAAACAAATGGTTTATAATATTAATTATAAGATTTATTCATGTTAAAATAATTGGCATGCAAAAAAAGTTTATTACTTTCCCTCTTTCTAGAAAACTGTTAAAATTACATCAATATATTGAGAAGAAAAAAAAGACTTACTGCAGGGTATATTTCTATAAATGTATAATATTATTATAAATATATATTTTGTAAGAAACATAAATGGTTCTTATAACAATGGACTTATAAACGAAATATGCATTATAATGCATCTTATAAAACATAAGTTAAATCTTCCCTCCTCTTAACCTTGGTGTCTTTTTGAAAAGATGAGAGATCAACTTTCCCACTTAAAATTTGTGGATATTTTCAGCATAATTTCAATTGGAAGAGTAAATGTACCTTCGCCATAGTTCCTTTGGCGATTCAAAAGCTCGAACTGAATCACAGAGTAATAAACAAAATTTCGCATACCGATCAGCGATTTGCTGCGCGCAGCGAGAATACGGCACTTCTAGCGTAAGCCAGATGTTCAGAAACGACAGAGGTACGAGAATCAGACCCCGTTCTTCGGTCGAGAAAAGCCATTATTAACGTCCGCGGTCGAAGGCAGAAACGCTCCCAACCCAACAGGGTACGAGAATGAACCCGAAGTTTAATGGACAAGTTTTTCTGATTTATTCG
>BGPR01029576.1:6528-19201 GCA_013235015.1 Araneus ventricosus | reverse complement strand
TTTTCCGTGAATAGGCAATTCACTACGTAGTGTAAAGTATCTCCCACAGCGCCACAAGGGATGTTCTTAACACTTTCCTTGGGAAACTTTGACTAATTTGATGGGGGTATTTGTTAACTCTTCTATCCATTTCTCCAATTTTTGTTTGCTATCTATAGTTTGTATTTCTTCTTGTGATTCAAGAAATTTTTGATGCACTGCTCTACAAATTTTTAAAATTTGCCTGTGATTAAAAAATATTCTAGGAGGATCCCGCGTTGCATTAAAAGATTCGACATTAAAAACCAGATAATTTTGATCATTAAAATTACTTTGTACGACTTGCCAGTTCATTTTCTTGTTAGCCAGGTTGACTGAGGACATAGTAATGTCGATCCAGCTTTTGCCATTTACCGTTTCGAATGTTGGTTCTGAATCTTTTTCATTCCAAATAATAAGATCATACTTGAGTATAAAAGATACCAGAGGAGCAGGCTGATCAGAAATGCGATGATTATGGATTTCAGGATCCCATAATTCGTGTCTCATATTGAAATCTCCCCCAATTAAAATGTGGCTAAAATTAATGTTTCTAAAAATATCTTCAAGTTTTAGAATTTCGATATTTTTATTACTGGAATGTGGAATATATACAGAAACCACTGTTATAGTCTGAGTACCGTCTGAAATATCTGCAATCACAGTGTTTTGACTGAGATAACGAGTAAGGATTGAAAGATTTTTATTTCGAATAATTATAATTGCCTTGCATTGAGTGCAGCGACTATTTTCCAATTCAAAGGAAACTATATGACCTTCCCTTTTTTGAGGTACGGTTCCTGTAAAAGGAACACATCTGGGATTTTATTCGAAAAACAAAGGTTTGGCAACTCTTGGGTCGCCATACGTGAACGACCCAAGTTTGCCTGCAAAAAACACAAGGAAAAAACAACTGTGGGCACACTACCCATAAATGGTATGTTTTGCAATAAACTCTATCTCTCGGAGATACATGGGGCATAAGTTTGAATTTGACATATGGTCAGCTCTGACTTTAAGATTAGTACTTTTGTTATACAGAACACAATTTCTGCAAATAGGATGCGGTTTTGTGCATCCTTTCGGATCATGGTTTGCAGTACACTTAGTACAAGTCGGTTTGGTTTCTCTACAATTCCTTTTTAAGTGACCAAATCGGTAACAGCCAAAGCACCTCAGTGGTTCAAGAAATTCTTTGAAATGATAGGAGTTAAAACCGCAACGCAATCGTCTCTTATGTTTTATCTCCTGATAATGTTTTGGTTGCATTGCAAGAATCCAGTTCTGTAAACTGCCTCTCCCTTTTTTCTTGAAAGCAACCTTTATTTCTTGGTCTGTTAGTTCATTACTCTCTTTTAATTGTAAGATAAAGTTATTTTCGTGAGCTGCCTGATATCCGTCTTGTGGAGGTATGTCAAATATTATAATGTGTGGTACTCTTGGCTTTGGTATATACACTTGGCATTTGTCCCTAAGTGTCAGATCGTTCATAATCTTCGTTTTTAATTTTTCACGTATTTCAGGGGTTTTGGTCTTTACAACAATACCATTTCCCTGTATTGGACGACATGATAGAACTTCTACTTGTATATCTTTTAGTTTGATTTTTCCCTCAAGTGCTGTCTTCAGCATGGCTGAAGTTTTTATTTCCTCATTTGCCGGATTTATGATTAAAGTAGGCAGAGTGGATTTAGACCTGGCATTATTGACAATTTTTGATTGTGCCAAATTAGTAGTTGTGCTCTCACTAGCGAGCTTGAAGGGTCTTGGCGGTGGCACCTTTTTGCTAATGGCTCCTTTAAAGGAGATATTTGTCACTCGTTTGGGTGCATTATTCTCTAACATTTTAGCATATGTTGTCTTAATTTCAATCTGTTTATTGACTTCCATGCTTCGTGAAATTTTACTCAATTACGTTGTTTGCTTCACGTCTTTATTTACTCGTATAGGGCGCTATCTGTTTTGCATAATCATAAGAAATTCAAGAATGTCCCGCTTCGCATGTCCTTTCATCTTATGTGTTCTCATAATAGCTTCAATTTCGTCTCTAAAGATGAGATCATCATAATCCCTTCCCGTGAGAGGCGCATAACTTTTACAATCTGATAGGTGAGAGGGCTGTCCTCTAATGTTTGAGAAAGGTACTGGTTGCTCTAGAGCTTGTCGTTTACTATCTACACTTGTGTCGTTTTGTTTTACAAAAGTCCCTGTACTATCAATGAACGTAGCTGGGGAATGTTTGTGTTTTCGTTTAATTGGAACCTTATTGACAGGAGGGTTTCCCTCTCTATAGAATTTTTCCAGATCAGTGGGTTTTGAAATTGCTACCACTCCTTCGTAGTCCATTATGCTACCATTAAAGTTACTTTCTGTATCATCATCTAAAGAACATGGCACTTCTCCTTTTTTTACACATCATACCCAAGTTGTTATAAACACTATAAATATCATTTTGGGTATTTTCCACATAAACTTCACATTGCGAATTTTGTACACTAGAAAACTCACTAGACATAATGTAATAAGTAGAAAAGAAAACAATTTGCAACAAAACCAATTGCAGCTATGTTTCTGGCAACAAAATTTAAAAATCCGGTGACTGTTTCTTGTTCCCGAGATTAATTTCTAAACATAGAGCCTTCTCTAATTAACTAATTAGTTTTTATGCAAATTAGATGCAACCTTGTTGCCAGCAGAGAGGGCCATACCATAAATCAATATCAATGAAACAATTTTAAATTTACAAATTGATAAAAAGATATAAGCTCAGAAAGAAACTGTTGGCAACGACTTGTAGCCACTAAATCAAAAATTATCGAATAGCGGACCCTAGTCCAACAAATAAAGCGATCAGTCAATCACTATCTGAACCTCGAATGAAACCAGTGAACGCGTTCAAACGCCCGACATGCGCACGACACCAAAACAAGACAACATGGCGGAAGCTAAGTGGGTGTTGCACACTACTCAAGAGAAGAACATAGCATAGAAACACAATCAATCAAAGAATCCAAAAAGTAACCGCACCGCAATGCACCGAAACACCCCCAAAGTAGAAAGCAGCAAGAAATACCTGTAATATCCAAAATAAAGGGCGAAAAACGAACACAAAGAGAAGAGCAATAAAAATCGCAACTCGTCCGCGGCAGCAAGAACGTGTTCCCTGATAGGTCAGCTATGCGATAATTTAAATTTTATTGGATGATTTCATAGAATTTGCATATTTCGTTTGGAATTTAACGGTTTAAATTTTGACAGTTTAGTTCACGTATTTTAAACAACAGCGGTGTTGATTACGGCTGCAATATCTCGAATTTCTTCGACAAGATACAATTCATTACGAAACGATGTTTCTGGAAAAATTGGAAGTATTATTACAAACTTCCGATAGCTGAAGCAAAGGTTGTTTTACAGTGGTGTATGTATGGTGCTGGAATTCTCGTTTCTGGAATAAAAAAAAAAACTGGATTCGTAACATTCAATAAAAAAGCGAAGCAACTAGTTTCCGGGCTTTGCAGAAAGTGAAGCCGCTGGTGTTTTTTTTTAAGTTAAAAAAATATCCTCGGTTCGCGTACGCAAGAGAAGAAAAAAATGTTCACTGGTCACCCAAAACAAACGTCCTCACATCGCCAAACCATCTTGCCCTTGGTGACAAAAAGTTGGCTAAGCAAAGCAAGGAGGAACAGCTCCGTCCCTTAATTTAACTTTTACCGAAAAGCTGTCTGGACTGACATTTATTTAAACATCACTTTAGGACAACAATAAGGCCAACAACTTTCATATTCTAGATCCAAATATTTACTCATAATATTGTTCTGTTCTAACCCCGATTGTACAGAAGTCAGTTAGCCATCTGTGCATACTATACTACGTCGAGAATAATGCGCATGCAGCAAATGTAACCAGAAAAACCGGATTTACCTCTGCCCTGCCGTAGCATCCGGTTCAACTGAATGACTGCCGCTTGAGTACTGAGTTATGATACCGGTCCAAATTCGGCGTTTCTCACTTAGGCGAAGAAGTTCTGATTTTAAATATATTTTCTGGTCAGAGAGTAGTACGTTAGTTTATGATTCTTTATTCTTTAAAAAGGACATTAATTATTCTAAGAGCAAAGATAGGTTATGGCTATATTACCCGCATTGTTGATAAGTATGTGGATCCGAGGTTCGCTCTTTAGAATCTTTGCAGCAAACTTCCTGATGGACGAGAAAGAAGCCAGGTCCAGCTCTTTAATGATGACTCTGGCATCTTGCACTTGTTTGCGGATGTCTTCGGCAGCTTTCTTCCCTTTTTCGGTGTCTCTGCATCCGATGATCACTTTGGCACCTGCATTTCGAAGCGCAGAAAATAATGAACATAAAAAATTCATCCCTCTTGGAAAAAGATTATTAGTTTATTTAATGTCTTCTTTTTGAAGTAACATCAGTGCTTGTTTGGGACGAATCTTGTAGTTATGAACCTTTATCTCACGATAAGGACGTCGCTACTAAGGTTACTTGAGCGTAAAAAGTTTAGGTTACGTAACGGAATAGATATCATGTTTGAGAGCTTTTTTAGCAACCGAAAAACTTTTTATAAGCCTGACTTTTTGTGGAAACGTTGTTAAAGAGTCACAAATTAGGAAAGATTAAAAATGTGGAGTCTATAATTGAAAATTTTAATAAAATCCAGTGATCTTTCTGATCTGATCTCTATGTCAGAAATAAAGAAATAACAACGTCGTATGTTATATAATTTTTAAAAACAAATTTATCTGAGACACTGGATGATTTTTAAGAAATTGGAGAGTTAAGAATAATTTTACTTGCGATTATGAATTACACATTCGTTAAAATGACAGTCTTTTAGTTATTTCATGAAGTAAAAAATGAAATCAAATATCTTTGAAAAATTCCTTAAAATTAACTTTCAATTTTTGATAAATATGAGTAAAAATAACTTGTTATTTTTTGCAGAATTGTTTTCATCGCACAATTCGTAATTGAATTATACTCATATATTTTGCATCTTTAATATATATATATATTATAAACCATTAAAACTCAAATAACATTTTCATTATATACACCTATAAAACCATCATTTAAAATTAAATATAAAACAATATAACCTAATAATACTCATACAATGAAAAACAGAAAGATAATAAGATTAAAAACTATTACTATGAAAAAGATAACCCAGATATGGAATTCCAACAATCAAATGCCAATCCACCTTAGGAATCGATTATGTCACATTATTTTGAAATTTTTAGGCGCCAACCTTCTGTGAGGGATAATCGCCAATGGAAAAAATCGACAGTTATAGGAGTAAATCTCCAAAGTATTTTAAGGAAAGAACGAGAAAAATAATTAAATGCTTACTAATTCTAAGTCATAGCAATAAATGCCAAAAGCTAAATACGAAATAGAGTTCCGCATTTATAGTGAAAATATTATAACTAAAATTTGTTATATATACTATACTAAAACATCATTAATAAATTAAACTATAAATTTATTATTTAAAAAACATTTTAATAACCTATATTATTTCGATAATATCGTTTAAATAATATGATGCAATTCTTAATATTATCACTTGCAACCTATTTCTTATATATATATATATATATATATATATATATAACATTTTCACACCCGGAATATAAACACATATTAAATAAAATCTCTCGAGCAATGCAATAATCAATATTTGCTTGCAATATTAGTAATAAACGGTTGTTTAATGTTTAAAACAGAATAATAATAACAAAACTTATATTAAATACCTTTGATTAGAATATTTCCGCTTCGATGGTTATCAATTAAGTAGTTTTCAAAGCTCAGTTTCGTATGATACGAGAAATCAGTCTATAGCACTTTTCAGAAGATTATGTTCCTTTCTAATACAGAGTGTTCCTCTGTAACTGATTAAATCTTAGATTCATCATTTCATTTGATGACAAAAATAATGTTGGAATAATTTTTGATTTCAGAACTTTATTATTATTTGCAGGGAACCTAAGCAATTCAGATTTTAATTCACGATGATAGTCGTGAAGTGCGAGAGAAAATTCAAACATTTGCGTCATTAAAGAGATTATTTTTTCTTTTGCATCTACAAATCCAAATTTTCCTAACATCAGGATCTTTCGAAACTGAGTGAAAAGAAATGTTTTTGCATTTCGAATTTCTCCAATGTATCGTAATCCGACAAGAGCAAAACCAGGCATTGCATTAGCTTTAAAATCCTTCCGTAAAAGTATCACATTTGCTCTGAAAAGAGTCGTTTTTAAATCTTTAGCTTGCGACCTAGATGAAAATTCAAAAACCTCTCCTTAACAATCAAAGGAACTTTTCCGATCTTTTCAGCTCAGAATCATACGAGAAGTATTATAATAAAACTAAATTTCCCGCCTTTTAGTTTCCGCATCTGACAACGAACAGTACATGCAACAAAAGGAAACAGTTTCACAGAAAGGAGTGCATGCGCAACTTAAAATATTTCCTTTATGTTTTAGCACAAGAATTATTTTCAATGTGCAACATATTTTTCGTCAACGAGTTTTGTATTATCAGCATTTATTTTCTGAATCCATTACGTAATATTTGTATTAATCCTTTCAAGTTCACTACATGTTTAGTTTTGAAAATCACTAAATTTATTTCAAAAATGAGTATTAGACATGCAGCTGATAATAAAAATGTAACAGAAAAAAATTAGCATTTTTTTTTCAAGAAATGTGTGGTTTCACACTGAACCAATGATCGGTAACGGGCTATTTTTCCTCCGAATAAGTAATCATCGAAATGCAGTTTAATTTATGTATTTAATTATAAGTATTATTAATTAATGTATTTACTTTATAAGTATACGTGAGTATTCTGAATATTCAACCTTCATAAAATTCAATATAACTTTCGAAGATTCAATTTTAAAAATATCAATTTGTGCAAGAACCCTCATCATTTTGTTTCTCTTAGAGATCAAACGCAATTTAACATTTGCAATGCCCATATCTTTGCGAATACTAACGGTATTGAACTGAAATTTTTATATGAGTTGGCCTATATATCTGGCTCTTAAGTTAGTAAGGGAAAATTACGCTACGTTTCGCAAATGCGCAGTAAAAAATATGATATATGTGTGGTTTCACTGCGAAACCAATGAAGGCGATAAGGGTCAATGCCTTTAATGTCTTACTAATTGAATTAAATATTATTTGCCCATACCTCTTGCAGCCAAATCCAGAGCAGTCTCTTTCCCTATGCCGGTATTACCCCCGGTGATGACCACAGTCTTATCATGCAGGATGACTTGACTTGTGCATTCAGCCGTAAAGAAGAAATCCCATACGTAGGTGTAAAATTCTATACCTAAAAACAAATTTGATGAAATTAAATTGAAATTAGCTAATCCAAATTTTTGCATATTATATGCCAGCATGAATTTTGAAAATCACGTACTTCGATTTTTATTTATTTTTTTTTTTGCCATACTGAGGACACTCTTCAGGCAATTCTAAAATTTCATACTAAAGTAAAATTTTAAATCCAGCGATGATCATCCAAACGATCGACTAGAATTCTAATTCAAAACGTTATCCATTTATTTACAAATATGGATACAGCACCATGAAGCATCTGGTATTTTGCCTGATTCTAATTCTTTTCTGGTCTTAACAGAACAGTGAAATTTGGATTATCAGTCTATTTAGACTGACAGACTGATAAGCCAAATTTCACTGTTCTGTTAAAACCAGAAAAGAATTAGAATCAGGAGAATCAGACAAAATACCAGTAACAGTGAAATTTGGCTTATCTGTCTTATCAGTCTATTTAGATTGACAGACTGATAAGCCAAATTTCACTGTTCTGTTAAAACCAGAAAAGAATTAGAATTGGGCAAAATACCAGTCTGTCAGTCTAAATATTTTCCTATGTCCTCTCAACCGGTTCGGTTGCCGTAATGGCATCAGACACGGGGCATGGGGTGACGTTCTGTCAGTCTAAATATAAACATTATTGAAAACGTCCTTTTGCCGAATTCTGATGTGTTCCCGGTGTGAAAACTGTATCCAAAATTAATCACACGCACGTGACTTCCGTTTTGATTTTATAAATATTTATTTCGATGTATTTTAAGGTTAAATAAATAAATCCGAAAAACAGTTGTTGAAAATAGGCGAAGTAATTGCTTAATTTGGAAAAAAAGTTGCGCAAGGTTTCATTTTATGCTTTAAAGCATTATAATTATAATATAAAGTGAAATGACTAATAACTTAGCGCCGTTAGCTTCAAATAAGGGTGGCGCCGGTGGGAGGGGCCGGATGGCAACAGACCACCCCGTTCACGCAACGGCCAACTAGTAGATAAATAAAGATCTGGCGAAAATTTCAGATGGTCATCTTTAAACCCCTCCCCTTATAGGGGAAACTACGGATACTTGGCCCTACGCGATTTTCTCAACTTGTGAGATAATTGGTCATTTTTGGGTGCCATCTTTATTTGACCTTTGGTCATATGGTCTATTGGAGGGGGTTTTCATTCCAAGCTGAAAAGCCAACGTAATGGTGTGTAGGTAAATATATTTTTGGGGTACAACAGTAAATTTTCACTTTTTCATTCTGAAGTGGATAGGAAGTTTACAACTGAATATATGATGAATTAAAATATTTCTGAGTTTTAAGCATACTCATACATATAGCTTTAACTTGATATACTACGGTACTATATACTTGATTGAATTTTCTTTTAAAATACATTTTTATTCTTTTGCTTTTAATTTTCTTTAAATATTAGTAGAACCGAGTAAGTCTATTAAGCTTCTAAATTTTTAGCTTTGTACAATATAACTTTGTATATTTGTAGGGTCAAGTATCCGTATCCATAGGGTCAAGTATCCCTAGGCGATTTTATGAATTATATTTATTTTATGATTAAAAGAGATGTCAGTTTAGCGTAAGTAAATTTATCCTTCTTAAAAACAAATCTTTTTATGATGATAAAAATTAAAAATTCGAGAAATATAAGAAAAGTAAAAGTAGGGTCAAGTATCCCTAGTTTCCCCTAGAGCAAGTCGTGACCCGCTTGTCAGAGAAACCCATTCTCCCCCCACCCGAGTCGGGAAAACAGTGCACCCCGTCGGGCGGACTCTAACGCCACTCCTGATTTCAACATACATTTCTTTATTTGCTTAACATACATTTTTGTAGAAACTACCTATTTTGTACCCAAAACAACATCATACTGTACATGATATTAAATTATAAAGTTATAAATAAGTTCCGCGTTACATTTGTTTTCAAATAAAGGATGCTTCCTGGGATTCGAACTCATTTTTAAATTCAGCTTTTCTTTTTTTTTCTCTTTAGAATGTATAAATGATAAAAAAAAACTTAAACTTAGTAAATCTAAATTAGAAAAATAAACGAAATCAGATTGTGATACAAACCTGTGAGCAGAATTCTACGGAAAATTCCATGTTTATGTTCACCAGCTGACTCTTAAATAGAACATAAAAAATTTACATAATAATGAACAATGATAAATCAATTCACAGAATAAATCAAATGCAAAAAAACATAACCTTCTTCATATCATGAATATACAGGGTTAATATAAATCTATTAATTAGAAGGAAAATAAATCTGACTTCGTAAGAAACGCTTTATCCGATTTTCCGACATTGTAAATGCTCTATTAAAAATTTAATTTTTCTTTCCTTAAAAATCGAATTCGAAATGCAAGAATGAATATTCAGACGTACTATAATCAGAAATTACATAATACAGATAGCATAAAAGAATGCCCCTTTGAAAATTAATTGATCGCATGAAGTAGTGCTTTTGTATTAAAGTTTTCTTTCGATTCATCATCTTAAAGTTTTGAACATTCAATACGATTTCCTTTCAAGCGATTTTAGTATAACTGATCAATATTTCATTTGTAAATCTTTCATCAAAGCATTGCAATAAATATAATAAACTGACAACAACTAAGTTTGCTCATTTCCAGTATTACTAAGTTTTTCTTTCTTCTTTTACAATAATTTTATCTAAATTATTTAATACTTTTTTGTGCCACTTTATTTATTTGATAGTAAAAAAAAGATTTTCCTCAGAAATACTGGATTAAATTATATGCAATCGCTCTCTCTGTCAAAAGCATTTCACCAATTTAGAACACAATATTTGGTCAATATTATTACAAGAGATTTACATTACTTTTTTTAATCTTTATTAAAGGTTTTCAAATAAAATAATATTTATTTATTTCGAAACTGCATAATTATTTTTATTCCTAATTGAAAGCTATTGATAAAAATTTAGAAAAATGTTTCCTTAATTCTATTTAGTCAGAAAAATGTAAAGGTCACTTTAAATAATTTTTAAGCGTTTCTATAAATCTCTGTCGGATATTTTTGGCATATACTCTACAAAGATAATTTTTTAAAGCTGAATTTACAAGACTTTCACTTGAAGCTGATATTTATTTAAATAAGAAATAGAAGCATAGTATCCTGTGTCTAAAAAATAATTCGAAATATTTTATCACGAAGCATTTTTTTTTACCTTAAATTGCACTATTTTTTTTTTTTTTATTTTTCTATAAAAGTTGTGTCAATTTATGAAAATGAGAGTAAAGAATGCCAGAAACAATAATCAATAAATTTAATTTCAAAGATAATGGTTTTCATTTCTTAATTTTAATTAAATATCATTTTTTTTTCATTAAAATTTCCTTATTTCTTCAAGTGAGAAGTACACTATATAAATAATTTTATTCCTCAGTTATTTAATCGACCAAATTAATTTTTAAAAATACAGAAATTCTAGTAATAAAATCTGAATTACTGCACTATGTAGGATTAAATTGTCCAATATTTTTAGGAATAACCTTCTTAATTAATAAACAAAATTGTAATAATAAATTTAGATTTAAAAATTTCCCTACCTGGCATTTTGAAATCCATTTATATTTTCCAAAACTCTTTTTGATGCTGCTATTTTAATATTTTCTACCGGATTCTATTGTTTCTCTACTGAGTCCCTTCTGATAACTTCTGAATTCTGACAATTTCAGATAATGAATTCAACCATGTGTCTTATCTATCATTAATGCAAATGACTGATGTCAGTTTTATAATTTGAAATAAGGTTTCGTAAAATCTTCGTCAATTTTATTGTTATTCACGGACTGGGAAAAAAATTAAGGATATTGCAACTGAAATATCGCAACACCCATTGATTGGGAAGAAACATCATGATTTGGAATCGCGTGATAGCATAAATGTTCTTCATCTGTAATCTTTTGAGAATCTATCCAATTAGTTTTTCCAAGATTATCCTAGTTTCTATTATTTTAATAAAAGGGATAATTTGAATTAAAAAACAAAACAGGTTTTCTGCATGTCCAGATTTTTCTTCTTCGTGTTTCTGGAATACAAATAAAGAGGTTCGGAATGTTTTATATTTTAACATATTTGGCTAGGTTACGCAGTTTTTTTTCTAACATTACTGCATGGGGCATTTAGCGGCATTTGGCCGTGAATACCAGTCTCGTAAACTTAAAAAATATATAAAAAGAGTTCTATAGGCATGACAACGCGTGTCTTCCTAGGACGTCTCTATTCGCGGAAAGGGATGCTTTGTTGTCACCGGTATATCGATCGGTTGGTAGGTTAGACTTCGATCGTCTTTTGTAGGAATTACTCTGAAAAGAGTCGCCAATAACCTCAGGCATAAAATTCATAGGCTAGTGAAATTCATTAGTGAAAATAGTGATATCTCCCGGTCTCCGTAGCCTTCAACTTCCAGCGAGCTCAACCAACAAGCTCCAAATGACCAGACTTTCCCCCTCAAAAAAAGAAAAAGAAAAACAACATCTAAAGAAAAGAACACAAATACCATATAACAGTGTAAAAGTGTCAATGTCTGTGCTGTAAATAGTTTAAATATCTTTTTGTTTGTTTGTTTGTTTTTTGTTTTTCTTTTTATCTTAAATAAAATTTCCCATCTTCTTCTTGCCCATCAAACCCATCAGTGACCAGTCTGGTCACGGGCACAGGGATAAGAAACGGCGTTCTGTTCTGTAGGAATTATTCATATACAGAAGGCCCACCCTTATCTTGACCCAATAGATTAATAATTTCTAAATCAATAATAATTTCTAAATCTTTAGAGATACAGTTCAGCAACAGATTCCGAGACTACCACTTTTGGACGATTTTACACCGGAAAGAGGTGTCAGGCAATGAGTCATATGAGCGCATTTCCGGAGTTCTTTGTTAGATACCGCTCAATAAAATGTAAACATCACCCTTCCATTCTTCATTTCCCCCCTATTTTTGATGAAAATATCTCAGCCCGGCGCATGCGCAAAAGAGCGGAGGGTTTCCCAATCGTTGCTAAACAATAGGCACATACTTCCAGTTGGAGAAAGGCTTTAAATGGCTTAAATATATTTTTTTTTGTTTTGGGGGCAATAAATGCACTGCTGAAAAAATTAAAAAGTCTGAAATCCTATTAGTCATATTTAGTAAAATATTCTTGATACTTCGTCACTAGTCTTGAATGTAGTCTTTAAGCACTACATTTATTTTCTTCATCAACATAAAATATTCTTGATACTTCTTCACTAGTCTTGAATGTAGTCTTTAAGCACTA
>BGPR01029572.1:0-19206 GCA_013235015.1 Araneus ventricosus | reverse complement strand
TAAAATGGAGATTGGAGAATCATGTATGTGTGGAGATCCTCTTCCACACATACATGATTTTTCACATGGTTTAGCTGGGAAGACGGTATTTAACAAAATCGATCTAGTTAAATCGTATCGTCAGATTCCGATTAAAAGTTCTGATAGTCGTAAGACTGATGTTATAACACCAATTGGTCTGTTTGAATACACATGTATGACTTTTGGTTGAGAAACGCAGCACACAGTCGTTTCAAAGGTTCATTGATCAGGTTTTGTTGGGTCTTGATTGTTCTTGTGCTTATTTAGATGACATTCTAATAGCTTCCAAAAATGAGGATCAATACAAATTAGACGTCGAAAAGGTTTTTCAGCGGCTCAAGGATTATGATTTAAAAATAAACATTGGTAAATGTGTATTTGGTCAGGAAACTCTACGGTTTTGGGGATTTCAAATTTCATCTAGCGGTTTCCCCCTTGCAAGATAAAATTAAAGTATTAATCGAATATCCTTTAACTAAAACTGTTGATGAGTTGCGTAGATTTCTCGCTATGCTTAACTTTTACCACAGGTTTTTAAAAAACGCAGCAGGTGTGCAGGCTTGCCTACACGATTTGGTCAAGGGCAAAGCTGAAAAAGACAAAAGTGTGATAGCTTGGTCAGTTGAGGCTAAGACATTGACGCTACGGACAGTAGGGTGGATCGAAAAGTATAGGAAAAAATTTTTTCTTTGAAATTATTTTTGGCAGGGGGCGGGAAAGCTGCGTCTTAAGTATATTAGTTTAGATAAATTTTTTTTATTGAAATTCATTTATATCTTCCGGTTTCCCAAGCCCCTCAAAAATAGTTCAAAATTGAATTTTTTTATGAAAATTTACAATTTTTTTGTTTTGTTTTGAAATTATTTTTGGCTTGGGGTGGAAAAGTTGTGTCTTAGGTATATTAGTTTACATATATTTTTTTATTGAAATCCATTAATATCTTCCAGTGCCCCAAAGATAATTAAACATGACGGTTTTTTTTGGAAATTTATAAAAAAATATTTTCAAAAATTTCTTTAGGGCCGGGTAAGAAAGTTTTGTTTTGGGTATATTAGTTTACATTTTTTATTATTATTGAAATTAATTCATATCTTCTAGTGGCCCAAAAGTCAAAAATTGACATTGTTACAAATATCTATTAAAAATTGTTAATTAATGAAAAATATTTGCAGATTATTCAAGTATTAAAGTATAAACTTATAGATAATATAATTTTATAATAATAAATAAAGTATAAATTTAATAGTCAAAGCAATAAATCACAAAACTTATAAAAAGTGAACTTATATCATAGATTTTTTAATTCTATTAGTCTGAAGATTAACATATATCTAAAGGATGTAATCCTTTTTGGTATTATAATGCTTGATAAGACTTCTTGATTATATCCCATTCAATATGAAGCCGTGTCTCTTCTCTTCTCCATATACACTTTCCGACGCTTCAGACACTAAGCGAAAACATCATCCTACAGCTTGAGTATGGCTTGGATATTTTTACCATTCCTCCTTCTAACTTTTAACATGACCTCAATTTCTTTAAATGACACATTCATCAAAAGAGGTGGTTCGAGAGGTCCAACTCGTTGCCAGTTAATAAGTGCAAAATAATCCTTTGCTTTTAAGTCTATTTTTGGTACTTGAAAAATTCTTATTCTGATTACCCTCTGTTTTCATTTCTAGCACAAGTTAGTTTTCGTAGTGCTAAAGATCTTGTATTATCTCTGTTATCTGTGAGCATTAACAATAGCAAATTTTCAGTATGACAAAAGAAGTTATTTCGTTGAATAAAAGTGTGTACTATATTTCTTAAATTGGTTTCCAAATATCTAGAAAATGAGAAGTCTCCAAATATGTAGCGCTCCTTCTGTTATGGAGGGCTTTGTTTTGACCATACAGGTTGCATATACTTTCATAATATATGTTGCAAGAATAATAAGATTGTCAGATGGCTTTTCTGTGACCATATACAACTTTATAAAATTCTACTTGCAATTGTTAGCCACCTTGAGTGAGCAACTGCCCGAGGCTTTCTTAATGCCAGGTCAGAATAACATTCAACACGAGATATCGCTAGGCAAATTCATATAGATCTTGCTGATTATTTCTGAGAACCATTCTATCTATATTATGTGGCATATTCTCCACACTTATTGAAGAAAAAAGAGCTACAGATAGCTCCTCGCAGGTTTTGATTGCTTTACCAATTGGTCGACAAAATTCTTTAGGACCAATTGTTGCACCATCCAAAGAATTTAGTAGATGACGGAGAGGTAACTCATTTGTTTGAAGCAAGCAAATTCACCATTGTAATGGTCTATTGAGGACAGTTCCATCAAGCGAATAATACCTCCCTTGTGCCCAGTATTAACATTTGTTTCATCGCATCCATTACTGTTAGCCCATTTAATTGCATATTATTTGATACAAAAAAAATTGAGTATTGCTTCTTTTATTGCTTTAGCTCCTCCTGTTGCAGCAGTAACATGTCCGATATACATAGAGTTAGGTTCGTATACAAGAGTCTAATGCTCCTCCTTTGTGGTCTTTGGGTAGTACTTTGTGTCCTTCTTAAGTAGTTCTTTTGTGTTGTCTTTTCTCCCATCGAAATATAATACGGTTAAAAGAGACCAAGACACTGTTAACTTAGTAGACTCTGCAACTGCATTTTAAAACTGTTTACGCTGTCTAAGAATTTTATTGCGATCTACCACATGCGAAGTATCTCCTTCGTGTACAATTCCAATGTCTTGTAAAACAGCACTGGCAAATGAAGCAGCTACTCTAGCTGAAATTCCGTATCGATCACATTCCCTTGCTAAGGTAGGCAAATCTAAACGATTTTATGATTGATATTCCAAGGTAATTACATCTGTATCTGTATACAAGGACAAAGACAAAGTGTTGAGCTCAAGTAGCTCCATTGCTTGAGCATGAGCAGCATCAGCATCAGTTTTAACTATTTTACGTTTTATTCTTTTGTCTTCCATATGTTTTCTTTCTTCCTTTTCTCTTTTTTTAGTCGCAATTGCGTCCACTTCTCCAATAACAATTTTCCTTTCTAATCTTTGATCTTTTATAAATAATCGCTCAGAAAGTGGAATATTCATGTCTTTTTGGCATTTACATGTATCAAAATTTGTACAGTTACAAAATGTGATATCGAACACACACGATATATTTTCATTACGATATTTTTCTAATTTTTGTTGGTATTTTTATCATTCCTTCTTCCTATCCTCTACATTTCTCCCTGTAAAATCGTTTCTTTAACATATTTTTTATTTTTAATTCAAAATTTGCATAAAAATCGGTTTTCTGCAAATATTTAAGCGTCTTGGGGCACCGGAAGATATTAAACAAAGTTGAACAAATTTTGCATGTATGCTAGTACACTTAAAAGACAACTTTTGCACCCTATGCCGATTATTTTATCCACACTTTGAATTTTCGATCCACCCTAACGGACAGCCCCGCTTTTGAGTTCTTTCGATCTCTTTTCGCGGTTTGAATGGCTGTCCGCAGAAAAAAGAGATCCCCCCCCCACGGGGCACAAGGCCCCACACCGAGAAGTCGCCCCCCGAACAACTTTATTTGAAAAATTTAATATAATACATAACATATGACAAAAAAAGAATTATAACAATGATTGATCTTTCACAGATGTTGTACATGGCTGAGAAAGTTGCAGGCCACTGACATATGAATTGGCCCGTTCTTGATGAGTTGATTAACATAGATGTATTGATTATTTAATCAAGGTTAACAATTGCTGTGATTAGTGTAATGATTTAAAAATAATTGTAGATATACTTTTGTACATTTTGAAAGTGGGAAAGGGGAAATAACTATAAACTATAGAGCATAATAAAATAACAAAAACAATTATTATTGCTTGCAATAATTTTTGCATACAAGTCTGATGCCGATACTTATGAAAGTTGTAACCAAACAGCATTTTGGGAAGAACAATGCCGGCTTGTGACTAGTACATTATCAATACAATTAATATGAAAATAATGGCTAGAAGTAAATGATGAGTGTAAACATACAATACAATTGCTAAAAAGAGTTGCCCAAATTGTTAAATTTGAAACATTAACGATGAAATCACGTTTTGCGACAATTGTCGCATATATGATGGAGAAAATTTTTCGGCACAGATAAATTGCATTTGCATAAGAACTGATACTCAGAAAATGGTGATAATAAGCCAAAAAGGAACAAAGAGCCTAAAGGGAAGAATTGATTACAAAAATATTTATAGTAAATAAAAATGAAAAAAAGTGATATTTACAATATGTACAAGGTTTGTAATGTTATCTGCAAAACATTAGTTACTCGAGAAACCGAAGAGGATGTTAATATTGTTTATTGAGACCCGTTGATCAGATCGTCGTTGTTCATTAGAAAATCCATAAGTTTACCAAGTTGTATACGGGCTCCTTTGTTGTTAATGATGCCCTTTTTCCAGTGAAGGAGGTTAGGTGTGCTTGGCTTTTTGAAATGCCAGCTTTCAGTCAATATGCAGGAAGTGGCATAATGAAGAGGAGTCCCAACATCACCGCAGTTGCAGAGGTCTGTTGATTTAAGATTGAAGCGTCGAAGGTATGATGGAAAAGGACCATGTTCTGAAAATAACATGATCTCACCTCTTGACCACTTGTGAAGTTTGAATGATGGGGAAGGGATGATTTCATGGATGAGCCGACCAACTTTGCCGTTGTTCCATTCAGATTTCCAATTTTTAATTAATTCTTGATTTAAAGATTTTTTGAGTGAGCTAAGTGGCTTTTTTATGTTTATGATTGTACCTTCGTTAATTGCTTTTTTTGCAAGTGCATCTGCTGTTTCGTTAACGTAATGTCCGAAATGTGCTTTCACCCAGCCAATGTGGATGTTATTTTTGGATTGAAGTTGGTTTTGGATGGCACGGACCAGAGGATGTCGAGATGTGGGATTCAAAATGGCTTGAAGGCTTGATAAACTGCCTGACCAAATTTTTACTTGGGTTTTAGAGTTGATGTGATGAAGAATGGCGTGGTGAATTGCAAGCAATTCGGCTTGAAATATGTTGTTGTCCTGAGAGAGTTTACCCATCCATTCTGTTTTGAGTTGACCTAGATCATCAAAACTGCAAAAAGCTGAGCCAGTGCCTTCTGTGGTTTTAGAACCATCTGTGAAAATTGAGTTCTCAATAGGATAGTTAGGGGCTGGTTCTGTCGAAATCCGGAAGTCAATTTTAAAATCGGCAGGATGAAATTGATGTCCTCTAAGTATTTCTTCATAGTCTGTTGGGTCTATGAGAGAATCGTTGATAAAGGCTGGTTGTCTTAATCTTGAAATTTTTATGTTTTTAGCTTCCTTACACAGTGTAAGGTGAAGAGGAGGTATACCTGTTAAGATTTGCAAACTTAATGTTGAGGTTGTGTGATAGGCCTTGGTAATTATTAAAAGAAATCTTCTTTGAAAGGAGTTAAGTTTGCGTTTCATTCTTTCAGATATATTTAGTGCCCATGCAACTGAGCCATGACATATCATTCTTTCGGTAACAGTCTTGTAGATTAATTTCCTGTTGATTGGACTGAGACCCCAGTTTTTGCCAGCTATTCTTTGAAGCTGATGATAGTGGTCTAGTGATTTAGTGCCTCTGTCTATAATATGTGGGACCCAGCTAAAATTGCTATCAATTACTACTCCTAGATATTTAAGTGTCCACACTTTTGGAATTCTGATATTGTTCCATTTGATACGAGCTGGATTGACGAGTTTACCGATATACATGTATTTAGTTTTATCAAATGAAATTTCGAGCTTGTTAGAAGTTGCCCAATTGGAGAAGGTATGAATGGCCTTTTTAGCTAATTCTTGAACACCTTCTTTTGTTCGATGAGAAATTACGAAAGCAAAATCGTCCGCGAAGGCTTGAAGGTGGACGTCAGGTGGCCAGTCTGCTTTAAGGATGTTGTCAGCAACAAGATTCCAGAATGCGGGGCCGCTGCATGAACCTTGTGCACAGCCTTTGGTCTGTGTCCAGGAGGATGGTCCCATTTGGGTTTGAATTATAACTTTGCGGTTGTTGAGGATATCCTTTAAAGTTTCCGTTATATTTGATTTAATGGCAATTTTATCAATGGAATTTTTAATAGACGAGTATTGAAGGTTATCAAAAGCCCCCTTAATATCAATTGATATGAAAAGAGTTTGAAGGTCCTTGCGTTTGGCTTCTTCAAGTTTTGAAACGAGGGTTGAAAGTGCCAGGTCAACAGATTTACCCTGGCGGAAACCATATTGTTGTTCATGAAATTTGTTATTCTTCTCGAGATAAAAATTAAATCTTTGAAGAAGCAGTTTTTCTAACAGTTTACTCAGTGTTGGTAAAAGGGTGATTGGCCTGTAAGATGATATGTTTCTTGGTTCCTTACCTTTTTTATGAAAACGGACAATGATGCCTTCTTTAAGAGATGTTGGGAACCTTTGGAATTGTAAACATTTGTTAAAGAAATTTCTGAGGATGGATGGACATGATTTAAAGATTTGTTTGATTATTATAAAGTCAATCCCGTCATTACCCGGAGCTTTGTTGTTTGGAAGAGTCTTGATAATATCCTTGAGTTCTTTGTTAGTGAAAGGAGGTTCCAAGTTTGGTTGTTGTGACGAGGTGTTTTGAGCTGTAACATCTGTTGTGATGGGATAAAGTGATTGAAGAATAGATTGAGCGATTTCAAGTGGAGAGCCATTATGGTCATTATCTATTTGTGAAAAGATGTCTGTAGGAGGTGCTGTTTTTTGGAATGCTATTTTGAAAAATTTACCGTAAGCTTCATTTTCTTGAGAACAATTTTTTTAAAGCAATTTCTTTTAGCCTGAAGGACTTCTTTTTTGAATATTGATAACTTCATTTTGGCTTTTATTTCAAAGTGGGGTTTGGTCAAACCGTTAGATCTTTGAGCTCTTCTTTTAAGTGCTGTTATTTCTTTTTTCTTTGTTTCTAAATTTGGATTCCACCAAGAGATGGTAGGGGTTGTTGGTGTTTTCTTTAGTTTGTAAGCTTTCCTGCATGCAAAATTAAGTTCTTGTTGCAAGAATACCGTCAGATCGTCTATGTCCTCTGGTTGGGCTGTGTCTGAGATTCTTTTAAGGATTGTATGAGCTTTTGATTTTAATATTGCTGAAAATTTTTTGTGACCACCAAAGATGGTTTTAAAGCGATTATATTTTAAGATATGTTGGTCCTTATTGATTGTTATACATATGATTTTGTGGTCACTGTAAGATTCTATGTTATCCAAAACTTGCCAGTTGGAGTTGGCTGCTAAGTCTGATGAAGAGGCAATTGAAAGGTCCGGCCAGCCTTTTGAGTCCCGTTGAATAAATGTAGGAGGAGCGTCTTTTGTATTTAGAAGATGGCCATTAAATGATGAAATGAAGTCAGAAACCTTTTCACCTCTGGTATCTGTGTTGGAATATCCCCATTTCTGGCTATGTGCGTTTAAGTCAGCTCCCAACAGGAAGTCTTCACCTTGAAGTGAATGGATAAGTTGATGGGTTTCATCGAGATTGTGTTCTATTGCTGAATATGGAGAGGAGTACGAAGAGATAATGGTGAGGGGACTTGAGTTTGCTTGAATTTTTATTGCTACTATTTCATTACTAGAAAAGAGAAAGACTGGGTTATTGAATGATGGAAGTGCGATGATACCTGCTTTATTATTTTTTGATAGCCAGCTTTTCCAAAAGCTTGGAAGGCCCTCAATTTTGTCCTCCAGTACATATGGTTCTTGAACTAATATGATGTCTGGAGTGAGGTGTTTTGCCGTCTTTGCCAACATTGCTGTTGGAACTTTAGCCTTTTGGAGATTAATTTGCAAAATTTTGATTTTTTCGTTAATGTTATAAGAGACATTCCATTGGAAATCATGATGGAAATTGGCTTGTAGATCATTTGTTGAATTGGAGTTTGAAAAGTTTTTGTTGGGTTTTGAAGTACTCGTTTGCTGATTATTCATAGTCACGGGTTCTCTTATAAGCTGCAACTTCTGTTGAGTGGCAAAAACATGCACTAGAGTGTGCCCTGTGGAAGGTTGAATAATTGGTTTGGTGCACCTTGTAAGATGAGCAGTTAATGCAAATTAAGACATTTCGCCTGCATTTAAATGTTGCACGTGGGCCGGTGCATTTCCCACATGTTGGTTTTGTGCTAGGGCATGTTTTTGTTACATGGCCATAGCCTTGGCAGAAGTTACATTTTTTTAATATGATAAAATTCCCGGATGTCAACTGTATGCCAGTTGATATGAATTTTACTTTTTCTCTTGAGAATTTTGAGAATCTCACCAGGAGTTTCAAAGACCCAGTTTGTTGTACCTTCTTCTTTACCTTTAAATTTGAACCGGACCCTCAGGTTGGAATCCTGGGATATAGCTGCTTTCAATTCTCTTTGGATTTCCTCTTCTGTGATGTTGTTAGGAATGCCATATAAAATTGCACTCGGGTGTTTTATTGATGGAAGAGTTGGGGAGATCTTTGTTTTGATTGACGGAAAGTTTCGGATTTCTTCCAGAAATTCCTGTTGTTGAGATTTGTTATTTACAATAACTGCTAGGCCGTTATTTTTGATATTTTTGATTTTTCTTACATTTTTGAAGATTGAATGGTTGGATGGTACTTCATCTGAAAGGAAATCTCTCATTGAGCCCTCGAGACTATCTTTTTCCTTGGGATATAGGAGAATGGCTGTTGGTCGTTGTTTCGAGGTATTGCTTTTGAGTGCTTCCGCAAAGGATTTTTTAGCCGTATTTGGACCCGATCTGCTTATTGATGGGGTGGTTTGAATGGTTGCGTCAGCTTGTTCAGGTGAATGAGCTTTTGTTGTAAATGATGCACATGCTTGGGCCTCAATTACGCCTATGGGTTTAAGAGTAGACTGGGAATTAAGAACATTAATGTCTGACTCGATGAGGTCAATAATGTGATTTGCTTCATTTAGAAGTGGGATGGTGAGATAGGATTTTGTCCCTTTTTTGGTGTTAACTATTCTTCTTAATTGTGCCAGAAGTGAGATTGTTTAGTTGTCTTTAACTGCTTGAGAGCCTGTCTGAGACTCCTGTTGAGTTTGTAAAAGGTCTGATGTTGATCTAGACCTTCCCGGTGCGTTTGCAAAAATTTTTTCCATTGAGTTCTGGTTTGGAAGGGAGGAACAAAAGTCTATGTCCTCCTTCTCAAACATTCCCTCAAAACTGTAGATATCTTCTATTTGAAGATTCGACATAACGTTGATTCTTTGATACAATTCAGATCAAAATACATCAGAGAAGACCGAGGCAGTTACCCCCGCTGACCCCGCCCCGCGTGCACCATGCACAAAAAAAAAACCTTTTTAGAAGTTAACAGGTGTATTACTTTAAAAACATTAACCGATTGACAAATTTAACATTTATTAAGAGAGGGAGGTGGAACCAAGGAATACGGTTAAAAAGGGGGAAAGAAAAGGAGGAGGGGGGAAATTTATGGGGGGGGAAGAAAAGGATGGATACCTGGTGTGTACCAAAATTGGTGATCCTGGGGCTAATAGGAAGTGTGCTATATGCTAATGTATTTCCCATGTTAAAAACACATAGGAAAAAAACTGTGCCCAAAAAGGGGGGAAAATAATTTAAAATGCTAATAACTTCTTTAATTAATTTTAGATGAACTTGAAATTTTAAAACAAGGTAGGAGGGGACCTAAGCTATCCCAGCACCAAAAATGGGTGGGATTGAGAATATAGAGGAAGAGGAATTGAGAAAAGAAGTGAAATGTGAAAAGGGAGGAAAAAGGGGGAAGAAATAAATATAGACGTGAAATTTAAAAGCGAAAAGATGGCAAACCTAAAAGGTAGCCATAGTACGAAAGCTAATTAGAAACTAATTAATAGAAACAGAGAAATGATAAAAAAAGGAAAAACTAATCAAGAAAATCATAATTTTGGGATTGCATCCCATGGTTACCATGGCAACATAGGATGCTGAAATAAAGAGGGAAGGTTATGAAAGATGAAAAACAAGAAGGTGGGCACTGATTAGTGCGATTGGTGCTAGTTAATATTTAGTGTTGTGCTTAATTGCCATTCATGTCCACGCCGCCATCGCCCAGACCAGAGAGGGAGAGGTTATTTTGTATTGATTGATTGCCAAATGGGAAAGTAGTTGATGATGATAGAAACAAATATTAAAAGATTTATTTTAGCAAGAAATACAAGATTTATATAAAGTGGCAACAGTTAATTATTAGTGTCTTGTGGCAACACTCTGATTTAAGTTTTTGAACAAGATAGCCAATCAGAAGGATGAGCAAGTGCTGCATTTAGTTACTTGCGGCGCCTCCCTGTCTGGACCAAACAACAACCTAGCGTGCACAAGATGGCTGACATAGAAAATGGCTGAATTTAACTATGATATTAAATAGAATATGAAAAATAGAAAATAGAAACACAATGATAAAACATGAAAGGATTGAGCTATTGACAAAAGCAAATAACGATAAAAGAGAGAAAAATTTAGACAAACAGAATATCCATGAACCACCTCAAAATTAATTAATGAAAGATAATTAAGAAGTAATTGAAAAACACATGAGTTTAACATTGAAAATGAAATCGAGTTAACATTACCAAATTTCCCCTCAGTACTTCATGTTTACAACGGAAAGGCGAGAGGGGCTTCATTTGATAGAATTTTCAAAAAATAAAAAAAATAGATAGGTTTGAGGTAGAAAGATGAAATAAAAAGGATATTAAAGAGAATCGCACTATTGATATAGAGGAGAAAACAGTTAGCAGATATTGTTATTAGTTAAAAATAGTTGAATGTAATGTTTATAAAAATTGAAGGAAAAATGATTGAAAAGCCACTGTGACAAAAATTTAAAACTTTAATAACTTTTGCAATTTTGAAGATAAACACTTAAAACAAATGGGAATTAATTAGAAAGAAATGGGGAACAAACTATTAAAAGAAAAAATAAAATGAAAAGAAAAAAGAGAAGTTATAGAGTTGCAAACACAAAGGTAGAAAGGAAACTGGAAGTCAAGCTCGAGCACATGAAAAATTTTTAGAAAATCATATTAAATATACAAAAAATGATACAGGCTGGTAAGACATACCAAAATACTCTGTACAGTACACGCTACAGGATAGGAACAGCTAAAAGGCACTTACCCCGGCCAACTCCGGTGGAGTTAGCCGGACATCTTTGTGGGTGAATTAACCAGCTTGGAAAAAACACTTTTGAAGCCAATGATGCCGGGGAAATAAAATGTATTATCCAATTGGTAATCTTGAGGTGTAGAGTACTTCTCGGAGCACCAACACAAATAAAAATTTTAAAATTCGGCTAAGTGGTTGCAGAGATATAACGCACAAAGTGTTGAAAATGGCGGAGCGAACGAAAACACGCCCGCGCGCTCAGAGGTTACGACTAGACTCTGAGGCTAAGACATTGACATTGACTCTACGATGCGGCCCCGCTTTTGAGATTTTGCAATCCCTTTTCGCAGTTTAGGTGGCCGCATGTAGGATTTGAGATCAACCAACCCCCACCACGGGGCGCCCGAGGCCCCGCACCGGAATGCCGCCCCCCGAGCAACTTTATTAGAAAATAAGATGTTTGTACATGACATTTGACAGAATTGGATTATGACAAAATTTGAATTTTCACAGACGTTATACATTGACGCTTAGAGTTGCAGGCCACAAAACATGGATTTGGCCCGGATGAAAGGCTAACTTAATGATACAAGTATAATATGTTGACAGAAAAGACTAAAATTGAAAGTTATGGGTTAACAAATTGTTTAAAAACATTGAAGTTGAAAAATGAAATAATTGGTACAAATACTATGAATGTTAGTGAGAAAATGCAAAATAAGAAAATACTAAATAAATGAACATAATTTAAAAGAAAAATTGAAAACAATAAGAAAAAAACTGTATTAAATGTTGAAAATGGAATGCAATAAAAGTGCACAGTAAATAAAAGATAATTTGAACATTGATACAAACTTCACTATGTATGTAAGATAGAAGTAGATTTTAAGCAAAAAAGTTTATCTGTAAGTTCTATGAATGTTTTAATTGTAGTCCCTTGTACTACAGTATTGTTGTTTTTCTATTTGATAAAATGGGCAATGACTATCCCATGTTGGATGAGTTGTTGGGTAAATTGTTCCGGAGAAGAGATTGGATTCAAAACAATTAACACAACATAAGGCTTGAGTAAGACAGTCACGTGTTGCATGATGTCCTGCACATGAGCCACACGAGGGAATTTGATATGTGCAATCTTTTGTGGTGTGCCCGAAGGCTTGACAGAAATTGCACCTTTTTATGTGAAAAAACTCTTTGATGTTGAACATTGACCAGCCAATGTGTAGTTTTTTAATTTTTAGTGTTGATTGAAGTGTTGAAGCGGAAGCTTCGAACACCCAATTGGATGTATCCTGAAAGGTTCCCCTAAATTTGAATCTCAGTTTAGGGGGAGCTGAGAGATGAAGTTGAACCTTTAAAGCTTCCTGTAGAGTTACCACTGTGGTTGAGTTTGGGACATTTTGTACAATAAGACTAGGCAGTCTCTTTGCTGGGCTTTTAGATTTTATTAAAACCCGAAGATTAGCGTTTGATTCAATTTTGGTTTGAAGATTTAACATATCTGATTTGGATTTAAATGAAATGGCCAAGCCATTACCTTTTATTGGTTTTATATTTGTGGTGTTAAATTCCTCTGGATGAAGTTCTTTGTTCAGAATTTCTGTCAATTCACCTGAATTAGTTGAATTTGGGAATAATAGAATTGTAGGGTTTGGCGATGGAACTTCTGGTATTAAGGAGGAAGATTGTTTAGATGCTTGAGAAGTTTGAGTCTGGACTTGATTAGGTGTCTGGTTTTTTATTTGCTGAGGTTGGGGATTAGACTTGATATTGATAAGTTCAAATGTCAGTATTTCTGCTTGAAGCTGGTCTAAAAGGTAAAGTGCTTGGCTCACATTAGGAACTTTGTATGAAAGGAACCCTTTAATTTTTTCGACCTGTTCATGGAGATTGCGTGAATCTTCTGAACTTTTTGTGATGGGCTCTGAGGTGGTCTGCTGAGTTGAAGAGATGTTCCCCTTACTCTTTAGTTTTAAGTAAAGAGCCTCAAGATCCTCTTCGTTCTCCGTCTCCTGCATTGGGATGGGACTCATTTCTGTGATAGCATCCTCAATATCTGAGGTATCCGAGAGATAGTTGTTTGAAAAATCAACATTGGGAATACTAGTTGCCGGGAAAGAAGTATTAATTTCGTCCTGCTGTTGATAGCTACTTTCAATGACTGGAGAGGGAGGACTTGATGACGATGGAAGTGGGGACTGAAATGCACGCAGTTTTGTTTTGGATTTCGATTGTGCTGCCCCGTCAGAAATTGCTGGTTTAGGTTTTGGAGCAGTTGACGGAGTTGATGAGAACATTTTTGGTACCTTTGCAGGAGATGAATTAGAGGATTGTTCAGCAAATGAAGAGTTAGAGAAGGGACTAGTGGTTGAAGCCATCTCGATGTTTGAGTCAGCTATGACAGGTAATAAGGCGCCATCAGCGAAATTCTTGAGATCTGCCATCTGGTCTGAGAAGCGCTTTGGGAACTTCTCACGCATATCCGAATAGAATGCGGATCGTGTTGCCACGACATAATCAATTTTATTTTGTATTGCGTTCCGCAGTTCAGGGCTGAGTGGAGTTGGACACGACTTTTGGTTTGTTGAGGCTGGTGAGGATGTTTTAAAGTCTGCCAATGAGAATTTTGACAAGTCTTCTTGTGAGGCAGAATGTAATTTGTCACTTGAGAATGATGTTTTAGGTAGTTGTTGTTGCTTTAATTGTGGTGTTTTGAGCACAGAATCTTTTTTCTGGTTTTCTTGAGATATTGAAGAAATGGAATCTTGCTGATTAGACTCTTGACCTTTTCGTTCCAACAGGGATCGGTTCTGTTCCATATTAGAATCTTGACGATTTTGTGATGATGAATGGTCTGATAACTGAGGTGACCTCACCTCTTTATTGGAGCTTCTTGTAAAGTGGACGTTGTTATTGTTTCTGTTTTTGTTGTAGTTTTCACTACAATTGAATTTGCGCCTAGGCATATTTAGTATGGGTTGATTGATTGAAAATTGAAATCAATTAAAACAATAAAATGCTAGAGCAGGCCAGGGCAGTTACCCCCTTCGTCCCATCTCCGCAATAACTGTGCAGGAAAAAAAAAAACTATAATCTTTTACGGACGAAATAATGTGTTTATAAGAGACATTATAATTGTGGGGGAGGTGGAAACTGGGAGAAAAATAGTTAATTGGAAAGAAAGAGGGGGAAGAGGGGGGGAGGGTGAAAAAATTTGAAGGGGAGGAGAAAGATGGGTACCTGGTGTGTACCAAAATTGGTGACCCTGGGGTAAATAGGAAGAGAGTTATAAGCTAAAGTTATTCCTATGTTAAAAACACATAGGAAAAAAACTTGAACAATTTTGGGGGGGAAAAAATTAATAAAAATGCTTATAACCTGGTTAATTAACATAGTAATAGAATGAAAATTTTTACATGCATTAACTATTAACCCAGTGAGCCCTTGACCAAATTTGGGCCCAAAAGGGCAGAAAAATAATGATAGAGAGTGAAAAGAAGTGAAATGGGGAGTGGGAGAAAAAAGGGGGGAAGAAAAAGATAAAAATAGAAAGTAAAATAGTAGAAAGTTGGCAAACCTAGAGAGGAACCTGTGTTATAAAACTGATTAGCCTAAGTTAATTAGAGAAATAATTATAATTAAAAATTTGAAAGAGGATCAAAACTTCACTTGTCATTGAGAGGATCGCCATGACTGTGCAAAATCAAAAAAGAGTTAATTAAAGCTATTGAAGAAAAACCAAGATGGCTGGTTAATTAAAGAAGGTAATTAATTATATTAGAAAGAAATACCACCTGTGCGCGCGCTTTGGTCCCTCAGACCAGAGGGGGAGGGAATTAGAGAAAATACCAGAAACATTGTTAATTTAATTTAGAGTGTTGATGATGATGATATAAACGAGTTTTCATGAGATTAAATTTAGAAGTGATTTATTTGTATGGGTTTAACTAAGATGGCAACAGTTTATTGCTAAAACCTTGTGGCAATAGTCTAGTAGAAATTTTTGGTAAAAAGAGCCAATCTTAAGAAAGAGTAAGTACTGTTCATAGATGTTTATTGGCGCCTCCATGTCTGGTCCAAACAACAACTTGGCGTGCACAAAATGGCTGACTGCAATTAATGGAGGAAAATGATAAATACAACTGAATTTATAGAAAGAGGAAACACAATGATACTAAATGAAGGAATTGAGATACCAAGAAAAGACAAAGACCGGGAGAAACAGAAAAAATTAATTAATTAGAGAGTAAAAGATTCCACCCCGCAAGTTAATTTGAACAAGAACTAAATAGTAATTAAAAAATAATGAAAATTAACATTGATAAACTACTCCAGCCAGCACCACCAACTCCCTCCCCAAGACTCAATGTTTACAACTGAAAATGGAGAAGGGCTTCATTTGAATGAATTTTGAAAAAATCATTAAAAATAGACCAAAAATAGATAGAAAGTTGGTAAAGGAGGGAAAATGAAGAAAAACGCCTAAATGATGGGAGAGAAAAAACAATTTTTAATTTTAATTGATTAGTTAATTAACAAAAATTAGCAAAGTTAATGTTTAATAAAAATGATGAAAAATGGACTAATTTGTGATTATGGATAGAACCAAAAGTTATTATAACTTTTTAAGTTTTTGAGATAAATTCAAAAATCAAAAAGGAGAATAATTGGAAACGGATACGGAAAAAATAAGTTTAGGAAATTTACAAAAAGGATGAAAAGGAGAAAAGTTTTAGTGTTGCAAACACAAAGGTAGGAAGGAAGGTGCACGCTTGACTAGAGCACAAAAACAATTTTCAAAAAATCATAATTAATTAACAAAAAATGGTAAAAACAAACAAAAAATATCAAAATGCTCTGCACATTATGCACTTTAAGATGGGAACAAAATGGAGGCACTTACCCCGGCCAACTCCGCTGGAGTTAGCCAGACATCTTTAAATGGAGTGGGTACTTCACGGAAAAATCCAAAAGTTCTGACAAGATGACCGGAAGTTGATTGTTGAAATTTCGAAGTCTGAGGCTAAGACAGCATTTCAGGCCTGTAAGGATTTGTTAGTACAGTCTACTATCCTAGCCTATCCTAAATATGACGCTCCACTATCATTGGTAACAGATGCTTCGGAAACTGTATTAGGGGCGGTTTTGCAACAGCATATCGATGGTAGCTCAGAACCCCTAGGTTTTTTTTTCTAGGAAGTTAACTCCCGCAGAACGCAAATATAGCACGTATGATCGTGAACTGTTAGCAATATATTCTGCGATTAAGTTCTTTCGGCATTTTTTAGAAGGTCGTGATTTTGTAGTGTTTACGGATCATAAACCGTTCACTTTTGCCTTCAAACAAAACCACGAAAAGAATTCACCTAAGCAGATTCGTCATTTGAAATTCATTGGTCAATTTACTTGTGATATTCGTTACATAGCTGGCTCCTCTAATTTGGTAGCAGACACTTTTTCACAGATTTCGGCAATAACGGTTCCGGGATCTATTGATTTTAATGAAATGGATATCGCGCAGGATTCCGACGGCGAGTTGCGATCACTTCTCGAAAGTGGCACTGGTCTGAAATTTAAGCACTTGAGCTTACCGTCATCAAAACGATTTTTGTATTGTGACATTTCAACTGACAAAGCCAGGCCATATGTTCCAGTGTCATTCAGAAAGAAAGTCTTTGATTTATTACACGGCTTGTCACATCCTGGTATAAAAGCTACGACTGATTTGATAAAAAAACGCTTTGTATGGAGTTCAATGAATAAAGATATTCAGATGTGGTGAAGATGCTGCGTGGCTGTCAGAAGTCGAAAATTCAGCGGCGCACTAAAGCTCCATTGGGATCCTTCAGACTGCCTAACGCGATATTTAGTCACATACACATTGATGTGGTGGGACCTTTGCCCCCGTCTAATGGTAATAAATTTGTACTAACTGTTACTGACGGATTTTGCAGGTGGCCTGAAGCCTTTCCGATGAGTGAACAGCTGGCGGACACGGTTGCTAGGACTCTCTATGACGAATGGATTGCACGTTTTGGCGTTCCAGAAATAATAACGGACAGAGGCACTAATTTTGAGAGCAATCTTTTTCAGGCTCTGACCAAGTTCCTTGTCTCCTGTTAGACTAGAACCACGGCTTTTCATCCGGCTGCCAATGGAATTGTTGAAAGAATGCACAGACAGCTGAAGGCATCTATTAAATGCCATGCTTCAATGCATTGGTCTGATCTACTCCACTATTCTCCTTGGAATGCGTGCTTGTCTGAAGGATGACGTCGGAGTTTCACCGGCTGAATTGGTCTACGGACAATGTCTTTGCCTTCCTGGCGAGTTTTTCAGGGACTCTGTTCCACCCAGCCGCATGCTCACCGAAGCAGACCTTGTACAGAAGTTGCGTACATTTGCAAGAAAGCTACGCTCTGTGAGCGCTTCGCACCATTCATCCGATGAAAATTAGTTTGTGAATCCAGATCTTCAGTCAGCATCGCATGACTTCATTCGTCGTGACACCATCAGAAGACCTTTAGAGCAGCCGTATCAAGGTCCATATAAGGTGCTTCGGCGGAAGGAAAAATTCTTTTGAATCGAAATTAATGGTAAAGAAGCAACCGTTTCTATCCACCGGTTGAAACCAGCACATTTTCTTGTGGATCCATCAACCCCACATCCATCCTTTCCTGATCATCGAAGCAATCCTGTCTCTGATTCAGGTGTCACGAGATCCGGTAGAAGAGTACGATTAACAACCCCGTTTCAGTCAAGTTAACTTCATCCCCCGCACTGGAAGGGGGGACCCATGTGGCAACAGCGAGCATCGCGCCTTTTGCGCTTACGCCGAGCTGATTTCAGCTACATATATAAGAAGCAAGGACAGAAACCACTCTCAATCTCGCGCGCGCGCGCTCTGCACCTGTCAACGAGCTGTTGACCAGTTTTGTTACTTTAAGTTAATTCTGTTTTTTAATCGTTTTATTTAAATTTTGTTTGACAAAAAATAAAGGTTAACTTTCTTCGTATTCATCGTAGTCTAGTTTAAATAATAGTGGTGGTGGTTATATATTTAGATGCACTTTGGTGAGTGCCTCAATCTTTTATTCGCCTCATCGGAACTTAATGACACTCGCTATATTAGTCACCACCCTCGCTATATATTTTAAGAGTACCTTCTTAATCAAAATGTCGAATAATTAGAAATTAATTTTAAATCAATTATAATAATTATAAAGTATTAATATGAAAGCAAATTAGAAGATTTGTTGCGGAAAAACCTAAAAAAAGTATTTCAACGTCAAATTTTATGAACAAAAAGGATTAAACGTACAAACCTCAATACGAACTAATATACACAATAATACATGATTTGGATATAATGGAATTCCATAATTGTCAATAATGTAGTGATCAGCGAACAATGATGTTTCTCCATCAGAGGGCACTAATACGACTCCATCAGAGGGAGCCGATACGACTCCACCATCCGGAATAATGCGATTTGGAACTCCTTAGAATCTCTCTATATTTATATTTTATTCGTTCGAGAATTTTAGGGTATCTTAATAAATACCATTTTAAGAATTTTATTGGAATTTTTGATTGAGGACAAAATAACTATTTTGCTGTATTATTTTATGAGAAACTTCTAAGCCAAAATGTCGCTTAATTAGAAATTAATTTGAAAGAAATTATAATAATTATTAAGTATTAACATGAAAGCAAATTCAAGGAGTTTATTTCAAGAAAACCTAAATAAAGTATTTTGACGTTCAATTTTCGGGAGAGATCGGGTTAAGCGTCGAAACTTCCAAAAGAACTAATCCACAAACATGCGATAATGCATCAGTTGGCTATAATGAAATTCCATAATTGTGAAAATGTAGTTCTCAGCAGGCAATCATGAAATCATCAGCGGGCAATGATGAAGTCATCAGCGGGCAATGATAAAGTGATCAGCTCGCAATGATGAAGTGATGAGCTCGCAATGATGAAGTGTTCAGCGAGCA
>BGPR01029571.1:0-19206 GCA_013235015.1 Araneus ventricosus | reverse complement strand
TCGAAAAATAATTAATTTTAATAGTCTGCTGTTAATTGATATACATCTATCCGAACCAGAATATTGCATTTTAAAGAATTTCACGAGTTAATCTAAATTTGGATTTGTTTCAAAAGCAGTTTTCCTCGATATGATAAAATAACCTAAATGATATGCTGGTGTGTTCTCTGTTTACTGTCAACATTGAAGAACTTAAGGCTATGCACGCTTGACTTGAATTGAAATCCCAAATAGGATGAAAATTAATTTTATTGACTTGGAATAAAATTTTATTTGACTTGGAATAAAATTTAAACTGGAACTGTCTTAAAATATAAACTTTGATAATATTTCGAGTGTTTTTTATCTATAAATCGCTTCTTCAAATTTAGTTTTAAGTTTCTGATAGGAAATAAATGCGGAGAAAAGAAAATTGAAATCGCGTTATAAATATTTTCCTATATTAAGAAAAATAACTGGTTTTCTATTAAGTAATTATCTATGTCCGAAAGGGTTTGTCTGAATAAATCAAACAAACTAATCTAGTTATATTTCGAAATTATATATATGAAACATATGTTCACGTAAAGGACACTGGAAAAGATGAATTTCATAAGTTCTTAAAATATCGACCTCTAGTTATCTCCTTATTATGATTTTATTTGGTCGGTTAAGCCCTTTCTATCTGAAGTAGAATTTTCTGAAGAATGCTTTAAACTGTCCAAATAAAGACAGAGATTGTTTTAACTAGTTTTCTGTTTTGACAATTTACCCGTATTAAACTTTTTTTATTTCATTTCGAGAAATATAAAATAATTATTCATTATTTGAAAAGATTTAACCATTTAAACTGTTGTGGTTCACAAAGGTCTTACTTTGGAGATCAGGCCTTCTTAAATTTTTTCTACTCGCGATACCATTTTGGCTGCAAAATTAATATGCTAACTGATCCACGTTGCAGAAGCCTCTATTTTTGTGACCCCACATGTACATGTAAATACAACTAAAAAAGCATATGGAGAACATGCAAAGTTAATTCAAGACTATAAACGGAATACGAGGAACGCGTTCAAAACTCGAGGTATGAGTTGTGTTTTGATTTCGCTCGTCAGAAAGTTGGAAATTTTGCTGCTATTATCTATCTACAGTTTCTAAAGTTTGTTTTCATCTGTTCGGGAGTGATAGAACTTCATGCTGGTAAAAAAATTATGTTTAAATCCCGTTTGGTTTTGATTATGTGAAGTTGTATGTTTTTTACTTTGTGTTGACGCCCACTTTTGGACGTCCATCTTGGATTATTTTGACTTTGTGCGCATGTCAGTAATATTGAACTGGTTCTTTTTTGCCGTTCCTGCCAAGTTGAATGGATCGGTCTGTGATTACTTTTACTTCTTCAGTTCGGAAGAACTTCAATGATTGCTTGATATAAATTTGCTTGTTTGATTGAATTGCACTTGAATATTTAATTTGTATTGAAGGCCAACGAAGTTCCGGACTTGTGCTTGCACGACAGTAGCCCTGAATCTCTTCACTTCTCTTGGGCCCCATTATATGACTGAATTTCGGGGTTTTATGCAAATTATGCTTTTGTTGACAGTATTATACACTCTCAACAGTATTGCAACTAATTAATTAGATTAATTCAGAAAAAGCACTAATTGGAGTTAGTTCTGTACACCATAAGAACATCGCCGGAAACATCGGCGGCGATCTTTATTGATGTCCTTTGGATCGCTCTCTCTGTTTTTTGGTTTTCAGTTATGAGTGATAAACAAACTTTAGACAAAACTATCGTGACTGAACAATTATCAGAATCGGGGGGAGTGGAATCTTTGACTTCCAGACCTGCTGATTCACAAAATCTTCCTAAAACGAATGAACAGAATGACCCGTTTGAGGGTGAAACCCCTGAGATTCAGGGATTGCTTGAGAAAGCAATGGAGTTGGAGATGGAGATTCAATCTGCCATCTACTCTTCAAAAGCAACTGGTACAAAGCAAGCTGAAATAAGAGTCCCACTTAAGGAAATTATGAAAATTGTTGTGCAGCAGCAAGTCATGATAGGCCACCTAATGGGTCTATTATCTACTGAAACAAGGGACAGAGTTCCTACTTTTGCAGATGTGGTCTCTACTCCAATTGGTCCTCCCCCTAAAGCTAGGGCCCGTTCGAGATCCAAACAGCATAGGGAACATAATGTTATGATTTATCCAAGAGAAGAGGGTTCTACCTCTGAGCAAACCAAGAAAATAATACAATCTAAAATTATACCTTCTCAAATTTAGGTCAAAGTCAATAATGTGAAACCCATTGGGAGGGGAGGAATTGTCATAAATACACCAACATCAGAAGATATTGATAAACTGATCTTAGAATTCCAGAAAAGAGATGAGATTAGGGAGAAATTTGATTTCGCCAAACCCAAATTGAAAGATCCTAGTATTGTTATTTTTAACGTTAATGAGGATCTTTCAAAAGAAGAATTTATTAAAGGACTCAAAAGTCAAAACGAAGAATTGATAGAGGCTAACCTTGTTGTCAGAACTAGTTACAAAATTAGATTTGGAAAGAATTGGGTGGTGTCAATAAACCCTGAGGCTTTCAATTTGGTAATTAAGAAACCAAGAATTAATTTGAATTGGAGTAGATTGACCTTCAAAGAAAACTTTAGAATTTTACAATGCTTTCGTTGTGCAAAGTACGGTCATACAGCAGAGAGATGCAGGAGTGAGGAGTTCAAAGAGGGTGGAGTTTGCCTATGCTGTGGCACTAAAGGGCATAAAGAGAGAGAGTGCCAAGACTCTCCAAAATGCATTAATTGCTCTTCGCACAATGCGAACTTTAAGACGACTTACGACACAGACCATTCTGCACGTTCAAATAATTGCAAAATTAGAGACAAAGAAATTGATCTTTTGATCTCCAGAACAAACTATGGACAGTAAGTCTGCTTGTTGTTTCTTTCGTGGGGCCCATCTTAATTTAAATCATTGTCGTCGGGCCAACCTACAACTTTCACAAGATATTACTAGTTTGGGAATCGATTTTTGATCAGTAAATGATCCCTATGTTTGGGAGAATAAAGTTACTGAGTTTTCCTCCTCCTTTAGAAAATACTTTTATTCTTCCAGACCATTGTTGTGGTTGTTCGAAGCATTAGTTCATACAAGTTTTCTAAAAGAAACTACACGGTCCTGAACAGGAAACCCACTTTTAAAATAAATGGTTACTCCATAAAAATTTCGGACAGTTTAAAAATTCTGGGGATAGTTCTAGACAACAAGTTCACATGGTCCCCCCACATTTTATCGCTACACAATAAAGCATTGTTTTTAACTTGTAATTTTAACCGTATTATCAAAACTAAGTGGAGTCTCAACAAAAATCTAATCAAGCTTTGGTATTCTACAGTAATTGAAAAGGCCCTGCTCTATGGCGCTAGTGTCTGGGGTGGGGCCCTCACCAAACAACAAGTTGATCGACTCCACTCGATACAACGAATCTTTTTAGTTAAATTTACTCGGGCTTATTGAACTACATCAACAAATGTTCTAAACACCCTGACTGGGATCCCCCCCTTGCACGTGGTCGCCAAAACCGAATTTATCAAGTTTTGGATCTGGGCTGGACACGCCAATCTTTATACTGACATCTTGGGCAACATACATCTGGACAATAATATCTCAATTAAAAATATTCCATCCTGCAGCAAATTTATTATCCTAAACGAAAATATTTCCAACGCAGATTTTGAGGTGTACACGGACGGGTCCAGGATCGAAGATGAGACTGGATTCGCCGTGTGCATCTTCCAAGAAAACAATAACATTGAAAATCACCTTTACAAACTTAAAAGTCACAATTCCGTTTTTCAAGCAGAGTTGGCCGCCATCCATTGTGCGGCCAACTGGGCTGCCAGCAAAAATGTATCCATCAATATTCATACTGACAGCCTCTCCTCAATAGCCGCCATCAAGAGTGCCAGCGCCAGATCTTCTTTTGTAAATAACATAAAACAAGATCTTGTAAAAATTAAACATTTGGTCGGCCTCTCCTGGGTCAAAGCCCACGTAGGGATCCAGGGGAACGAATTGGCCGACCAACAGGCAAAACTTGCGACCACCGGGGGGTGCGGGGGTTGACACAATTATCACGGCTCCCCGTTCCTATGTTAAAAGGTTACTCAATAAACTTATGATCAAAGAATGGAACGACTATTGGAGGCGATACAATTCTACCTCCGGAGCCAGAGTCAGGGAATATCTCGAACACGTAAGCCCGAAGTTTTTAATTCACAGCAAGTTTTTAATCTTTTTTTTAAGTGGGCACGGACCATTTCCTTTTTATTTATGTCGTTTTAAAATTCTAGACTCCCCTTTGTGCGTCTGTGGGAAGGTGGGCGATGCAGATCATTATACCTTTAGCTGCTCGCTCACCCAAAAATTTCATTTAGTTAAACCCGCAGACGCCCACAAAAGGGCCTGGTTCCAAAATCTCATCAATAATTCCCAGGCCCTTAATAAACTTAAAGAAGCCTTCAGGATCAGTGGGGGCGTGTGCGATTCGTTGACCCAAGCTGTGTGATTTTCCGTTTTTGAGTTTTTTTTTTAAAGCTGTGTAATTTTTAAACCTTTTACCTTTTATTTGGTGTTTGTTCGTTTTGTAATGGCTTTTTGGATCTTTTTGTTGTCTTGCGACTCTTGTTGTATTTGTATGCATATTTGGTTTACCAATGGGGTTTTTCCCTTATTGTGAGTGTTTCTGGAAGGAGTGTATACTCCTGGTAGGGTCACCCAAGGCGTGAAAGCCAATCCACTATTCTCAGTTACACTTAACTCCGCAGTGGTCTTGACCCTTCAGATATTCGTTGTGGGGTCGCTTTGTTTGTTAATTATATATTTTGACTTTTTTAGATCCTTTGTACATTTTTAACATTTGATATTTTTAACTCTATTTTAATTACTTGACTTAAGTGGACTTTCACTTGCTTTAAGACCTGTTTTATTGTATTTTAACTGTGTCGGTCACTTGGTGGTATTTTATGATGTCTTATACTTTTTATACTTCGTTTCATTTTCGGGTATTATTTTGTATGTACTTTTTTCCTCATCTCTTTATACTGTGTGGTATTGTGTATTGTTGTTGAATATTTTATTGTAATATTTTACTGTTTTTAATGGTTTTTATATATTGTCTACTGCTCTCCCATCCCACGCTTATTCTGCAAACTTTTTAAACTTGTTTGTTTTTGTTTTATTTTGTGATATTATTTTTTACTCATAAAATATTTTAATAGAGACCTATTTAAATCTTTTTTGGCCCTAGTCGGTTTATGTGTCGTTGTTTTTTTTTTAACTTTTACGAGGTTAGTTTCGTTCTTCCGTTCTCTCCAGGGGCTGGTTGTAGGTAATTGGGGTGTGTTGGGATCTTCTTCCAGCCTGTATTTGGGATTGTGTTTCTTAATTGACTTTTTAATTTTTTAACTGTTTTATCTGTTCTCTTTTTAACGAATCGGATGTCGTCGATCTGACTCTGATGTTTCCCGGATTGGGTTTAGATCTTTTTAAATGACCTATTCGGAAATCTCTTTTAACTTTTTATATGACTTGGTGTGTTTGCTGTGATTAGTGTGATGTGTGTGTGTGTCTTTTCTGTCTTTTATGTGTGTTTTACATTTGCTTTTTATATATGGTAATTGATGTTTTATGATAATTTTATTTATTAATTGCTCGTATTGCAAGATTTTTATGCTCATCTGTTGTAACATTTTAATTCTATATTTTCGTGGCGACCGATGAGTTGGTCGCTTGAGACCTCATCGCTTGTATCTTTTATCAATTGTGTTACGACGTCATGTGTTGTGTCCGGCACCTTTTGTATTTACTTTCTGCTCCTGTTTGAGCATAGTATGTATTGGTGTTTCATTTTTGTAACTACGTTTTCTCAGCTTGTGTGTCCGGCACGCTTTTTAATATTTATGTGTCCAGCACCCTTTCTATATTTTACTGCCAGTATGGACAATGTTTGTAAGCTTTTCTCTTTGATTCAATAAATGCTAGTGCAGGGGCTGGGTCCAGTCGTTGGCCAACGCGCCTTGGGGGTTTCTTTGCTTCCCCGGTGGCCTTTTTTTGCCTTACACCCTTTTTGGGTAGGCTGGGCCGTCGCGGGTATCAAAAAAAAATCCTTGAGGCCAAGAAGAATTCATTCAGAAATTTTTTTGAAAAGTATCGTCAAAACAAACACTTTCGACTCATTTTATCGGCTTATTAAAGACAACTTTAATCTTCTTGGAGATCTGAAATGCATTGAATTGGCGGATGGGAATTTTACCACAACCTTTAAACAAAGTATGCAAACTATTCTTTTCTATCGTTTCCCCCCACTTGATCATCTGCAACCTCGCTTTGTCGCCTTTAGCGATGACTTTCCAGCGGTTTCTCCTGAAGAGTTAAAAATGGTTCTAAAAGACATCAGCCCAAATAAAGCACCGGGTATTGATGGCCTGACACACGGTGTAGTGGGTGAGATGATCTTAACTGACCTGGTTCGATTCACAAATATTTTTAATACATGTTTTGAAGAAAAGAGGGATCTTTCAAATGTTGGAAAGTGTCAAGTAGTACTATACCCAAAGAGAGCCAAGAATCTGGGCAATAGTGCTTCCTGGAACCAGTTGTTTTTATTGCCACTTTAGGGCCGATCTGGAATAGTCATTACCCAAAGACGTCTGCAGGTTGAAACAGGCCAAACATATCAAGTGCCAAGAAACTGAAAGGAAAAGTACAGCATTGTATGAGATTACTTTGCTTGAATTTATAAAATGCAAGAACTTCTCAATTAATTCCTCTTACGTTGTCACTTGACATGTCCAACTTTCAGATTCATCATTAGGAAGATATTATATTTCTTGATGAAGATGGGATCTCACCTGTAGATTGATTTGTATAAGAGATTTTCTTGTTAAAGAAGAAATAAATTAACAAATAATATTAATCACTTTTATTCTAAGGGTATCCTGCGATACCTCAGTCAATGCCGTCTGGCTTAGCCTCGGACAGACTTAAACTTAGGGCGTTGAGATAAAGATACCCTCCACTCACTCATGTTTGAGACGATTCTCTGCGCTAACAGCGCATATAAATTTACCCGTAATCCGTTAAGCCCCATTAGAGTCTAGGTGAGACTTTGCCAGAAGACTTTGAGTTTGACTGCTCAAAATCCAAGTTATTTGTCTTTCCAATTAGAGAATTCTCTTATACCTAGGGCTAAAATCACATGGCAAATATAATTAATGTGGCAAGATCTTAAATATTTGGAATCTCATTGTTATCAGACTTAACTACAACTTTCCAACTTTGACGAAGAATTAAACTGAATGATAATAATCGTTTACAGGTAAATCAATCTCTGTCTACAGAGCACAGCATGGGAGGCCCTTTGACATTAAAGCCGAAAGTACCGGATAGAAGAAATAATATTATGGGATAAATTTTGGTACTGTGGAGAGTTTAATAAAATCTTACAGATACAGAGCTTGTTTACTAAAATATAAAACTTATACCAAGTTTACCACTGAAGGTCTGACCAAATCAAGATGCTGACCTGTAGACCTACTTGCTGAGAGGAGTTCACTGAACAATGTTAAACAACAATTGGGAACCCTCAATTGTGTTTATCAAAAGTTCTCTATTCTCAGATAATATATATATAACTTTGATTATCCATCCTGGGACCTTACCTTTTATAGAGGCATGTGATACTCCGCAACTTAGATTCTAAAATTCTTACAAGATGGATCAGAAGCTCGTGATACCGAAGTTATGGCAGTGTGGTTTTATCCAGATCAGAGGGTACATCTTTGGCAACGTGAGGGGTGGAAATTCAAGTGAACTTCAGACTTTTCTGGCTGGGCCTATGTGCTATTTTGCCATTTCTACAAAAACATTGAAGTTGAAGCAATTGGAATCTATTTAGACTCCAATCAGGTTCAGGCATGAGTCACCCCGATCCTCCAAATTATTGTCGACATTAAAAGGCTTTTACGGCAGAAATATATAAAATTTTATTAGGTTAAGACATATGGAACTTATGTAGAGATGAACTAGCAGATGTTTATACACCAAAAAAAGCTACTAGGAAAAGCAAATTGATTAAGTCTTGTTCAAAATCTGGTTAGAATTGCCTTCTAAAGCCTTGACACTCTCTCTCAATGCATGAAGTGATGAGTTTCCTCAACTCTAAGATTTTTGCAGCTAATACCAATTGTAAGCCAAAGAGAATGTTATGGTGATTTTTCCTCATCAAATTTTGGCTTCACACGGTTGCTTACTTTGAACAATTTTTTGGGAAGTCCCCCCACTGCATTTGTGGTACGGACTCTCCTTTGATATCATACGTATATTTTCAGGTGCCCAAGGTACCATTCTATTAGATCAGGCACCCACAATTTTTATCAAAGGCATTTAAGAACTTGTAAATGTCCATTTCAGCTCAGACTGATAAGATGATTATCAGGATATTCCTGGAACTTTCCTCAATGCATTTATAAGCATTTCTTAATCTTTTATTTTCTTTTCTTTTGGGTACTTTACGTTGCTTTACTTATTATAAGTTTTTAACCTTTATATATACATACTGTCTTGATTTAATCGATACAAATTTTTTGCTTTAAATTGTTCACGATTTTAACATATATTCACAGTTAATAATGTATTATATTTTAGCAGACCAGCAATGTCTCCCAAATTTGAATATAATTATTAAATTATTCAATCGTCATTAAATATTGGTGGAAATACGGAATGGATATGAAGGAATTATAGACATTATTTTAACATAAACATCAGAGTGTTATATTAACTATGACATGATGGAAATAGGGAATTAGAGGGTAGAAACAGCAGACATATGTGGTCTCTTTGGGGCTACAGATCAAGGAAAGAGTCGTCTTTAATTCTTCTTTTAGACTACTTGAGTGCAAGAAGCAGTTTTTTACACAAAATTTAAAATTTAAACTTATGTTTTATGGAATCATTGATTTAAGGTCAGATATCAAGATTTATATTGTACTGTTATTAAGAATAGACTGCATTTTTTAATACTATGATAATTAATTATCTTGGTTTTTCATAAATTATTAAAATAAATTTAGTTCTGGCTGATACACAAACATCACTTTGAAGATATCAGTGACGACTCTTTTTGATACTTTAGATCTTAGTGGTAGAGATGTCTTTGCATTGGTAGAGATGAAATCTTGTTGCGTCATTTGAATTTATATTGTTATTTTATAAACTGCGATAAATTGTCTTAGTTCTTTCTTGAAAATTTTCAAATTCATATTAAATCATTTTGCTTGTTCTTTAATGCTTTAATTATATATAATGAATTTGTATTTGTGTATTGTATTTGTGTATTTTCAACACTTTTAGTAGTATTTTGATCTTATTTCACCGAATAATAATTTATATACGTATGGTAATTGATTATCTTAATTCCTCCATTAATAATTAAAACTGGAACTAGTTCTTAGCTGTACACGAACATCGCCTTAGACATCGTGGCGACTCTTTTAGTCACTTTATGATCTTAGAGGAGTGGTAGAGAGGCTTTGGTGTTAGAGATTGAATTCTAGTTCATATTGTTTTTAATATCTTGGAACTGCGACGAGTTATTCTTCAGTTCTTGAAAAAATGTTTGCCTGTTCTTTCATTTTGTTGTCGTAATGAATTTGTATTTCTGTTATTGGCATTTTGTATCAATATTTTGTATTTCTTTATCATCTAATAGATGTACATTGAGCATCATTACAACAAATTAATTGATTTAGTTCGCCAAAACTACACCATGGAATTTAGATTCCAACTGCTCCCAGAACATATGTCAGATACTTGGCAATCTTCATTAAGACTTTTGGACTAAATTAGTAGTTCTGGGTTAGCTTTTCAGGCACATTAAGGCCTTAATATTTCTCTTTGACTTTATTTGATGTTGTTTCTTGTACCTTTTCTTGTTCTATTTGAGATATCTTATTATATATTCGGCAGGACGTTAAAGGTATTTAGCCTCAAAAGCAGATACATTTTATTTAGAATTTGGCTAAATGTTACAGAAAGAATAAACTTTCTCCATTATTTTAATATATTAATCCCAAATCTAGATGCTCTTTCTACTTCCTTTTTAGTTTTAACCTTTCGATTATTTCAAAAATATTTAATTTTAGTACTTAAGCTGTACATCTTCTACTACTATATCTCAAGTCTCTTTATCTTCTGTAGCATATACCAATGGGGTTCCCTTCCCTTCATTTTCCCCACATCGACGCCCTACACCACTTTGAAAGACTAGGTGATCACTGCAAATTTAAAATTAAAAAAACCTATTTTCTAGGACATGTTGTACATACTGATGCGTTTCAGCCGGTGTAAAGCGATTTCAAAGCAAATATTAATGCACAAATGTGCTAAAATGAAACATGATGCTTAGAAGGAATTTCGAAGTCAGCAAATATTACAATTATAATAGAACATTTCTTTGTCTTTAGTCGAAATTCTACTAATCCAAATATTTATTTATGCCAAAACACACAAATGCTGTACGTTAATGGATTTTATTAATAATGTGAAAAATGAAAGGAGAAAATAAATAAAAACTGCAATATCAATGCGTAAATTTATTTGACTGGAATTTCAATTTATTACAGGTAAAACATTATTTTTTCAAAAAAAAATATATCCTTTTAGTAAAAAAAGATGATCTAACAACATCAATACCGAACTAAAATCTAAGCCATTTACCATCTAATAGTTGCCACCAAAAGTTCAAATTAAATTGAACAAGGTTCGCATCCAGATGAACAGGATTTAACGAGCATATTAACTCAGAACCAAAACTGTTGTAAACGCAGAAAAGGTCTCCGGATTTCGTGGTCATTATCTGAAAGATAGAGGCAGCAGACGAGACTCTTCCAGCTGGGAAGAGAATTATTACGAGACACAGCAGAAGAAGCTGCAGATGCAGCCTGCAACTGCAGGCTCTTTGTAAATCTCTCCGAACACTCCTTGGCCCGAACCATAGCCCGCCAGTCCTCCTCCACTGGCTGATGGCTGACAGCAGGCTCACCTCAGCAGGACCTGCCACATGTCCTCTGTCACATATCCATCACCCTACCAGATCCATCAAGCTGAGGCTGCTGAGTAGCAGCCTGATCCGGGAACCTGTGACCATCCTCCCTCCTGGACCATATCTATATTCCCACCAAGACCCACCGTCCTCCTCACAGCTGCTGCAGCACTATTCCACCTTGTGGAGTCCTCTTGTCCACCATATCCTCACCATATCCCGTCATTGCAAATCCTAGATGAGCTGCTGCCTTTGCTGAGCCAGAACATCTCTCATCCATTGTCCTCTGGTTAATATCCTCGTCTGAGCCACCGCGTCCTCCTCCACTGTGCTGCGGCGGCCTCGCTGGCCGGGTCATAAGCGTACCGTATTCTCCGCCGTGTCGTCAGCTGCCAGATCCATCGAAGATGAAACGCTGATGGCTGATCCCGGGAACCATCGTCCGTATCACCGGACCGTCCTCGTCACAAGACTACGCGTCTCTCCGCAGCACCGCACTGCGGCGGCTATCTCCTCGCCGGCGGGTCTCCTTGTCACCCGTGTCCTCACTTACGCCAGCCGTCACTGCCGGAGTCCATCCAGGTAGAACGCAGATGCTGCATTTTAGTCGGAACACCATCTCGTCATGTCTGCCGTATCTCGTCACCAAGACACGCGTCTCATCACTGGCTGCTGCTGCGGCGGCGCTGCTCTCCACTCGCCCGGCAGGGTCACTTCACCGGCAGCATCTCCGCCGCCATCCGTCAGCTGCAGATCATCAGATGAACAGCGGCTGCAGCAGATGATCGGAACCGTCTCGTCCGTATACTCTGGACCAATCTCGTCACCCACCTGGGCCGCCGCGTCATATCCGCACAACGCTGCTGCGGCGGCGCTATCTCACTTCGCCGGCGGGTCATAAAGCGTGCAATGTCGCCGCATGTCGCTGCCAGATCCATCGTGAGGGCTGCTGATGCTGCGGCTGGTCCGGAACCGTCTGGTCGTGTCACTCTGGACCGCCATCCTCGTCACCAAAGTTACGTCTCTCCACCGTACCGCTTACGGCTGGCTCCTTTAACCAGCCGGGTCCTCTTCCATCACCGTGGCATCTCGCCACATCGTCAATACCCAGATTATCAGATGGGGCTGTACTTGGCGGCTGATCCGGGAACCATCTCGTGCGTAATCTCACCAGACCCGTATCATGGTACAGACCGCGTCCTCCTCACTGGCTGCTGCTGCGCTGTCTCTCGCCAGCGGGTCCGCCAGCGGCAATCCGCATGTCCTCGCCGTATCGTCAGCGCCCAGATCCATCGAACAGGGCTGCGATTAACGCGGCTGATCCGGAACCATCTGGTCAGCCCGTCATATGGACCAAATCCTCATCCCCCTAAGACCGCGTCACTCCATCACTGGCTGCTGCTGCGGCGGCGCTATCACTCCGCGGCCGGGTCGCCAGCGTCCACCGTATCCTCACCATATCAAACCACCGGATCCGTCAGGGTGAGAACGCGCGGCGGCTGATCCGGAACCGCATCTCGTCGTATCCTCTGCGACCGTATCCTCAGTCACCGAGAGACCACCGCGTCCTCCTCACTTTAAACGCTGATGCAGCGTATCTCCTCCTTGGCGGGTCACTCAACACGTCACAGCCATCATCGCCATGTCCGTCACTGCAGAGTCCGCCAGGATGAGGCTTAACGCGGCGGCTGATCCAGGAACCATCTCGTCCGTATCCTCCTGGACAGCGCCATCATCACCAAAATTGCAAAACCACTCCTCCGCTGGCTGCTGCTGCGGCGGCGCTGTCCTCGCCGGCCTGAGGTCCTCGCATCACGTAGCTCATAACATCCGTCACTGGATCCATCCAGGTCGGAACGCGGCTGCGGCAGCAAATCCGGAACCCGCATCATCCGTATCACTCCTGGACGGTATCCTCGTCACCGGTTACACCATTCATCATCACTGGCTGCGCAACTTGCGGCGGTATCACCATCGCCCGGCCGGGTCCCCTCAGCGTCACCATTGTCATCGCCATGTCCGTCGCCGCCAGAGATCGCCAGAGACAGGGCTGCTTGCTGCGTGAATGGAACCATCGTCCATTATGTCTGGTTGTGTCGCATTCACGGTGCAGAATACTTTCCATCCTGGCTGCTGCTGCGTGACGCTAAAAGCTCATGGCCGGGTCATCGCCCGCAATCTCACGCCGCCATCCATTCTTCCCGGATCATGAACCAGAACACTTGCAGCGCGGCTGGTCGGAACCATCGTCCGTATCCTCTGGGACCAGCAGCTCACTCATTCACCCAGAGACCACCGCGTCACTCCTCCGCAAACGCTGCTGCGGCGACGCTGTCTCTCCACCGGCCGGTCTGCTCCAGCGTACCGTGTCTCCGCCGCCCATCCGTCTGCACCGGATCCATCGGATGGGGCAGCAGCGGCGACGGTCCGGGAACCATCTTCGTGATAAAATCTCATCTCCTGGGACCGTGTTACTCGTCACCGAGACCGCGTCATATCACTGGCTGCTGCTGCGGCGGCGTCTCATCCTGGCGGATTATCGCTTTTCACCGCCTCGCTCGCGCAGCCAGTCGCCGCGGATCCATCGATTGGGCTGCTGCGCCCGGCGTGGAGTCAGGAACCATCTCGTCCATCATCACGGGATGGTATCATCGTCTGGTTACCGCGTCACTCCTCCGCAGGCAACGCTTGCGGCGGCGCCATCGCCATGGCGGGTCTCGCCCGTCACCGACTGTCTTCCGCGCATCCGTCACTACGGATCATGGAATGAGAACGCGTGCGGCAATTGATCGGAACCATCGTCCGTATATCTGGTGTATCCTCGTCCACCGAGGATACCGCATTCATCATCACTCGGCTGCGGCGCTATTTCCTGTCCTTGGCCGGAATTCATCATACATTCACCGCGTATCGCCACCATGTATCCGTCGCCACAGATCCGTCCGGATGAGCACTTGCTGCGGCATTGGTCCGGGCCATCATGTCCTCCTGGATAAGTAATCCTCACGTCCACCCAGACCACCGCGTCCATCTGGCTGCTGCGGCGGCTATCTCACTCAGCCCGCGTTCTCGCCGCCACCATCGCACCGCGCCAGTCACTGCCAGATCGTCCGTCAGATGAGGCTTAACGCGGCAGTCCGGAACCATCTCGTCGTATCACTTCTGGGCCGTATCCTCGTCCCCACCCCGGGATACCATTCATCATCCACCGAAGCAACTTAACGCGGCTGGCGTATCTCCTCGCCGGAAGCGGGTCCTCGCGTCACGTAATGCGCCGCCATATCATGCTGCGGATCATCCGGTGGGAAGCAAACGCGCATGTGGATGAAATTGAACTTTTCTCGTCATCCTCCGGTTTATATAGTCACCCAGACCACCGCGTCACTCCGCCACTGGCTGCTGCGGCGGCGCTTCGCCAGCGGTGGAACCATCGCGTCCGTATGTCCGCCGCCTCGTCGCCAGATCCATCAGGTGGGGCTGCCGCGGCGGCTGAGTCAGAGTGCACTTCGTGTCCGCCTGGATGTCCATAAACCGCAGTCGCGTCCTCCATCACCGGCTGCTGCGGCGGCGCAGCTCCGCGGCGGGTCTTATGCGTATCCTCGCCGCATCGTCACTGCAGATCCGTAGTTGAGCTGCTTGCGCAGCGGCTGGTCAGGAACCATCTCGTCCGTATCCTTTCCTGGATGTCTCGATGCCAGTGCGTCTCCACTTTAAACGCGCTTGCGTAGAAACATCGCCACGGCCGGATTAAATAAACGTCACCGACATCATCACCGTATCCGTCACTGCCAGTCCGTCAGATGGGGCTGCGGCGGCAGTCAGGAACCGTCTCGTCGTATCATCACCAGGTTGCGTATCCTGTCACCGGGTACGCGGTCATCATCACGCGGCAACCTTGCGGCGGCGTATCTCCTCACCGGCCGGTTCTCGCCCGTCACCGTATCACGCCGAATCAATAGCTGGTCATCAGAGATGAGGGCTTGCTGCTGCGGCGGCTGATCCGGAACCATCTCGTCGTTTCCTCCTGGACCGTAATCCTTCGCCTCGCAATTGCGTCCTCCTCTGGCTGCTGCTGCGCTGGCTCACGCCGCTGGCGGATCATCTCGCGTACCGTATCATCGCCGTATCCGTCGCTTCCCAGTCCGCCGTTGAGGGGCTGCCCTTGCGGCGGCTGAATCCGGAACCGTCTCGTCGTATCACTCTGGACCCGTATCACTCGTCACCAAGACCACCGTCACCATCACTGGCTGCTGCTGCGGCAGCTTATCGCCTGGTGATTCGCCGCCACCGTATCTCCAGCGCATCGTCTTCCGGATCCTCAGATGAACGCTTGGCGGCAGGTCAGTTCATCGAATAACATGCTCTGGATACGTATTCATCGTCCACCCCAAGACCACGCGTTATCCTCACCCGACGCTTGCCGCGGCGGCTGGCTCGCTTTGGCGGGTCATCGCGTCACACCCGTTGTATCCTCCGCCATGTCGTCACTTGATCAATGGAATGAGTTGCTGCTGCGGCATTTTGATCCGAACCATCCCGTATCCTCCTGGATAGCCATCATAAATTACCGAGATTGCCGTCTCCTTCACTGGCTGCTGCTGCGGTGGCTTGTCTCCACTCTGGCGGATCATCACTTGTCCGCATTGTCTCGCCGTATCGTCCACCGGTCCATCAGGTGGGGCTGGTGCCGCGGCTGGTGTCGGAACATCGTAAAGCGTCACTCTAAGGACTTGTGTCCTCGTCACCAGAACGCGTCACTCCTCCACTGGCTGCTGCTTGCGGCTATCTCCGGCTTGGCCGGATCACTGGTCACCGTAAATCTCACGCCGCCGTCGCACCCAGTCCATCAGGTGAGTAACGCGCGGAAGATGAACCGCATCGTTAACAATTGCCTGTTCAGACATAAATGTCGCTTTTATTCATCGCCTTTTGACCTGAATATTTGGGCAAAACGCCGCCGTTGCCCGGCTTGGCTATAGCGATCCGCCACGCGTTTGCCGCGGATCCACTTAAACGGAACTAACGCTTTGCAGCAGCTGAGTCATTACCGTCTCGATCCGTGATCTCCGCAGGACCGCTTTATCCTCTGTCACGCTGGACCACCGCGTGCCATATCACTGCGCCATAACGCGTGCGCTGCTCTCCTCCGCGGCGTTCATCGCGCTCGCGTAATCGCCGCCGTATTCGTGCTGCCGGTCAATCGGTGGGTAAACGCTTGCGGCGATGGTCAGGTCCTAGTGCGTATCACTCACCGGTTGTCATAGTCCGCAGACTTCTTTCATTCGCCATCACGCGAAACGCAGCAGCGCTAAGCTCGCGGCCGGTTATCGCGCGTCGCATTGTCATCACGCCATCAATTAAACCGGATCAGCATGGTTGGGGAACGCAGCAGCGGTCGGGAACCACCATCTCATCCGGCAATCATCACTATGGACCGCCTCCTCATTCCACCCAGACCCGCATTATCTCCGCAAACGACGCGGCGTATGTCCACGCGTATTTCATCGCTGTCACCAGTATCCATCCCGCCGCCATCGGCTACTTTCTGGATCCGTTAGATAAGAACTTAACGCATCACAGTCGGAACCGTCGTCCGTATCATCACCGGACATGTATCCTCCGTCCACCAGTTTTGCAGCATCTATATCCACTTTCAAACTTGCGGCTGCGCCTATCTTCCTCATACCGGGTCATGCTTTGTCCGCCGTATCCTTCGCCGCCATCATGCCGCTGCAGATCCATCCAGACGGGGCTGCCTTGCGGCTGATCGGAACCATCTCGTTAAACGTCATCACCGCAGTTACACTTTGGGTCCGAGTAAGGCCTTATTCGCCAACCACTTCCCGGCTGCTGCGACTTAGCGGCACCGCGCCATCATTCATCACGATCCGGCAACACTGTCCTGCCGTGGCACCGGAACCGGATCGTGCCATCGCGGCTGGTGCGCGTGCCGCCGGATCCGGCGCACTCTGGTCCTTCGCCATCGCATCGGCTCCACCGGCAACGGTAGCCTAATGCCGCTTTATCGCCGACATCGATTCCGCATCGGCTGCTTTCTCGCGACAGCAGCTCTGTCCGGTTCCGCAGACCACCGTGGACCCAGGCCGCCATCGTCTTGATATCCGGGTCACCGGCAACAACGCGACATACAGCCAGCTACCTTCAATCCTCTTCATAAACGTATCCTATTACGACACCATCCTGTTCAGGTACCACCGGACAGATCACGTATCGCAGCCGACGGTGGCTGCTGGGATAAACCTCAGTCATGCATGTCATCAGCTGACAAAATGCCGTCATGCAGCACAATCGCCGCCATCACGGCAGATATCGATTACTCGGCTGCCAGCAGGCTTGCGGCCAGGCACCGCATGCTCATATTTTCACTAATCCGGCACCACCAGCGCCAGGATCACGCCCTGTCAGCCGCTTTGACAACACTTGCTCTCGATACCTCCATATCCTGGTGGATCTTGCCATATCTCTATCGCAACACTTGCTGGCCCTACTGTACCGTACCGTAACGCCGGTTCACCAAACCACCGGGCCTGGTGCCACTAACGACAGCAGATCCAATTTCTCATACAAACCCACACTTCCATTATCCATATCGCTCGGTTTTGCGGTGGCACTGATGGAATAAGAACTTTGCCATGAATCCAGCGCTGGTCGCCCCAGGGAATCTCGCCTGTTGCGGAAACGGATATCGTTGTCTCCTCTTCCTGGACGACTTTGTGGTCCTTCAGTATTCGGTGAACTTTACCACTTCACCACGCGCTTTCGCCAGTAATCTGATTCGTTGGTTTGACTTACTGTGTACTCATTTAATTGTTGATTTCGTTCCTTAAATGTCGGAATGTTACCTGTCGTACCGTGACCTGCATAAAGCATTTATACCGTTTTTTCTCTTCCAAGATTTGAATCAAAATCTGAATAAACCATATCTGCCAATGCAGTAAGCCATATTCATCCATTTCAGTTGCTTTGTTTGACATTTTGCCTTTTCCACATTCTTTGCGGATTCTTTTAAAGTCTCACAACTTCTCTGGTGGCATCCACATCGTCTTATTCAGTATCCCGAGCTACTAAATTTTCAGTTGCAGTCTTAGACATTCCATCATTCCTCTTTCCTTAGGTGGTTGCTCTCACCATGAAGCATTTTGCCTCAGGTGCAGAAAACAACTAAGTTAACAACACAAGTCATTTCATCCAAGTCATCATGAATTTTTGGAATATCCTCATTGATGATTTTTTCAATCACATTTCCACCTTTTATACTAGGTTGTATTTGCTCACCAGGTGGGGTCAAATATTCCTGCTCCTTTCCATCCCTATTTTTTATTTATGTATTCAAATAGGTAGCATATTCAACCAATTATTGATAAGCTGTCTTGCATTTGGGTCCAGTCCCTCAGGAAAATATTGTAATTATGAAATGCATTATCATATTCTATTTTGAGATTCGCAGTATCATTTGCGTATTGCGAATATATACCCAATTATCTCAGTGATGATTAATTTCAGATCATCTTTAACGACATATATTTTCACAGATTTTTTTTTGGGAGAATATTCTAAACTTTATTATATTCATAAAATTAAAACAAACTTTTACAGACAACTTCCATACCTCATATTTTCAATCCTACTATGTATATAAAGAGAATCTACTTACATTACTGGACTAGAAAGCTCCTAAGCAAAAGTCTCCCCAACACTGGGACTAGAGCAAGGAAATTTAGCATGTGCTTCTTGGCTAGTAGGTGCTCACTAAGAAAGGTTTTCAAATTTAATTAAATTAATTTAATTACGTAAATTTTAAGTTTTCATGCTTCAGGACATATTATTGCACAAAATCCATTTCAACATGCAATTAAAAAATAGATTTTTTCAATGACATCATTTTCCATTTTCTTTGGTAATTCTCTTTAATTTTATTTGTTTGCAGATATATTTTCAAAGGCCTGATTTCTGAAAATCTTTATTCTTAAGTGCAGAATTTCTTCTTTTCTCCTGGCTACTTACGACTACTTCTAATTCTTTTATTTATTTTGCCTCTAATTTGCTGGATTAACTGGAATCATTCTTTTACAATAAAATTCTGGA
>BGPR01029570.1:0-19207 GCA_013235015.1 Araneus ventricosus | reverse complement strand
TTTTTTTTAATCCACGTGTATACAGTCTCCACAGAAACGTTCCCAGTTTCACCACAGACTACTTTAAGAGGTATCCTATGCTTCCTTCTGAAACTTTCAAGCCATATTTGATGCATGAAAATCGGTTTTTCCTCATTTTTCTGCAATATCTTTAGCTTGGGCTTGTAATATAGGTCCAGATATCGGCAGATTTCGAGATCTTGCATTTACAAACGACTCCCAAACAATTTCAATAATCTGTTCTTTGTCAGTCTTCCGCATTTTTCTTAGTTGAGCCATTTCCATGCATTAAATATTTCGTAAAATTGAGTTTTTCCCATTTTAAAATTTTTAATAACTTGCTTCATGTTCAAATTATCCTTCTCTTTCGCTTCAATTATTTTTATTTTAGTATCAATATCCAAAATATGCATTGCTATGACTAAAAAATCACCCAATCCTGATCAGCGCTTAAAACTAAATGGCGAAAAAGCTAAACAACAATGAGTCAGTGCATTCAAAATGCATGATATACACATCAAAATTCGATAAAAACCCAGGTTGCTCCACGGAATGTTTTCTTTTTTGCCGAATGAAATAATTTCTATAAAACGCTTATTTTTGTCCGTTAGAACAGGTTTTCTAGCAATGAAATATTATGAATTATTTTAAATTCTGTTCGTTTCCGTGTTAGTTTCCATTTTAAGGAGGGGAATGCATTATGGATCTTCCTAAATTTTTCGGGACAGGATTCAGTTTCTCAAAGTGTTCGTTTTAAACAGGCAATATTGTGATCTCTTGGATTTCACTTTAATACAGCATCAATTATGAAAACTTTTGATCGCAGTTCGATCTATATCAAGTACACACTCAGAATATACGAAGTTTAAAAAACTTAAATTTCTTCACTCATCAAACCTCATTTGATCGACTCTTGGGAAATCTTGCAAATGAAAGTGGTTCCTTAGGGAAGAAGATCCACATTCAAAATATTTAAGCATGAGCATAAATCATGGTGAAAAAAATCACTGAAGTTTCGAACTGAAAGTCGAACATTTTTATGTAGATAATAACTAAACATACAACAAATGAGCTTCAGCTTCTGTTTCAAATATTCTTAACTTTAGTAAAACCCGCTCTTATTTATTGTGCCAACATTAATAGACGAATTCGGAAGATACAGACCAAGATTTTCAAAACTAACAATTTGGAATATCACTGGAATTTTAAAGCTGAATCGAATTAATGAGAAATAAAGTATAGAATAATGCAAAGCATTTTTCTCTAATAAACTTGAGAACCTTTTGGTAAACCATTCTTTCTGCCCTTTCATGTTTGTCATTTCACTTAAATGTAACAGTCTTAACAAGTTAGTCGCAATGATTCACGCCTGAGATTCGAATCATCAACTAATTATACGACTCCCTTCTTTGCCATCTCTTAACACTTAAATGACCAGTGTTGCCTTTAAGCTACATACCCAATTTTGTATCCTACAATACGGAGAATAAGACTGAAGCTCTAATGCCTATTGTTGCCAATAGGATACATATGGAAAATTCTATTAAATCAATTTACAATATGTAGATAAAAGAAATGAACTAATGTTTTTCACTTGAGGCTGCATCTTTTTTGCTTTGTATGCTTGAGAGTCAATATTTCATTCTACAATGTTGAAGAAAATTCCTTATCCGTATTATTAAAATTCATCTGTGTTTAAAATTATAGAATTTTATCAGGGAAATTTTTTTCCGAAATAAAGCCCAGCGTTGCAAGTTGGTTTCAAACAGATTTTTAGCCATAAACCATACTTAAAACAAGATAGGATTTTTTAAATCATTTTCTCCACGTTTTATTCAAGAAATGAAAGACAAAAAAATTTTTAAATCAATTTTTAGGAAATCGGGATTTTAAGGGTTAATTACAGTCGATCCAATTGGACTTTATGTGTGAATCATATTTGATTCATAGGACAGTTAACTTGTTAGAATAAGCCATCACTAAAACAGAACCAAAATATCACTGTTTATAGCTACATTTTCTAAACAGGAAACCATGAAAATAATCTAAAATGTTTCGAGTACATATAATTGATATTAAATTCAAGAAGCGTACATTCATGAACGTTATGAAAATCGATACAAAAAGCAAAATGCATAAATTTCAGATGAAAGCATTTTCTAATTTATATTAATATACATATTGACCAAAATTAAGGTCTTAAATAGTCAATAGCCACAAAAATACCCAACATAATAAACGAAATTCGAGGCGATTCGCAAAATACTTTCAATACAAACGGAGATGTATCAATTTCGTTTTGCGTGAAATTAAAGATTAAGTTTCAAAATAATATTCCTTGATGCAAGAAAATGCACCGTATTTTCAGTTTATTTTAATCTATCTAATAATCCTAGAATTTACGAGCCTAAATCGATTATAAAAGAAGCATTCACAGCATTGAATGATAATTTGACGGAGCCGATTACACCATCAGAGCGGGAAATTTGAAATGCTTGCTCGCTTCGTAAACTTGCTTTCCTTTCAATCACTATGATGACTTATTTCTAATTGATGGAACAACTTCATGCAATTTGTTATGCTTTTCGAAACGCAAGAAATGACCGATAAGAAACTGCTGCGAGTTCGATTTTTCTCTTAGTAATACATACAAAATTGAATGAGAATAAAATGCAAGCAATATACTTCAATAAACATAGCATTAAAAGTCCCGCCATGCTGCCTGAAATCTAATAAGATAATCCGCATACAAGAAATAATAAAATATCAAATAGTGTTTTCATATTTCATGTTAGAAAACAAATTTAGAGGATGACAAAGCTCGATTTTATATTTTAAAATATATATATTCAATCAAAACAAAGATGGAAATATTAATAAATGAAAGAAACTTTTGATTTAATCGCATCGCTTTATAATTTAAAAATTCAATCCATCTCCGTAAAATATTAGCCACGATATAGATAATAGAACTTCAATATCAAATTCTTGCCAACGCGATGGTACCTTAATTTTTATAAATACAGTCTACAAATGATATACTCAGTTTCTTAAAGAAGGCCCATCAATTTTTGACAGTTCACAGAAAGGTGGTAAGACGCAAGTGCACTTACCTGTAAGGATCTCACTTTGGTCACAACTAAACGCGAGGAGAAGCCAGCCATTGCTTTTATCGGCCGGTAAGTGTATACAAGAGAGTTGGCGCTAGCCTTGGCGATGATCTTTTCCGCAATTAGGCCACACACTTTTTTTGTCCAACTTTTTCCTCGAAACTTCCGTCACAGCCTTTCTTACCCCCTCGTGTCTCAACGCCGATTTTGACCTTTAGCATCCATTTCGGATGACCAGATTTAGGAAAAAGTTTAAAAAATAACGCCACAATTTGGGGAGGAGAATTCGGGCGGCGTGATTTCTAAAGGGTTGCTTGGGGCTCTGATGTCAAAAGAAAAGGAAAGCGAAATGGAAAAGATTGGTTTCCGTAGAGCCAACTCCGAATTTTTGAGAGTGGCTGAAAAATTTATTTCATTTAATTGTTTACTTTTATAGAAGTATCTTCATTGCCATTTTGAACCTTCTTGCATCTATTTCATATAAACAGAATTACCTGTCTTTACGAACTAAATAAGTTAAGAATTCCCAATTGTTACAATTATTGTTAAAAATTGAGCCAGTTTCGATAAAAGTTAATATTTAAAGAGTATATTTCACCTTTGGTTGAAATATACTTACTGTTCAGAAATAAATATATATTTGGCGAAATATATATTAATTTCTGAAACTTATTAATAAATACATGAACTGTTTGCGGAATAACTTAATAGTTAATCATATATGAAGAATTGTCTTTTCTTACATAGCGCTATTTTTCATGATTGATCAAGTGAAAAGTAAAACTTACTCTTAGATACTGTGCGATTATTCACTGCAGTAGCGCCGTTGGGCGATACTGTATAGATGGCCCGTCTGTCAGTCTTGGGTTGGGATATATACGCCGTGATAACGAAGTATCTGTGTGTTAATTTTGCTTTTGAAAGCGAAATATAGCCAAGAAGTGAAAATATACTATGCACCGCGCGCCATTTACTTTTTCTTTGCTACTACTTTCACTGCTTTTGATACATGATGGTCAATTAATAAGTCTATGCTCCGGGCGCCATTTACTCTTTCTATGCTACTACGTTCACTGTTTTTTATGCAAGATGGTCAACTAATCATTCTATGCTAATACGTTCACTGCTTTTGATACAAGATGGTTAACTAATCATTATATGCTCCGGGCGCCATTTACTCTTTCTATGCTACTACGTTCACTGCTTTTTATGCAAGATGGTCAACTAATCATTCTATGCTAATACGTTCACTGCTTTTGATACAAGATGGTTAACTAATCATTCTATGCTCCTGGCACCATTTACTCTTTCTATGCTACTACGTTCACTGCTTTTGATACAAGATGGTCAACTAATCATTCAGTTACAAAATGAATTAATCCTTATGATGCTGTGAATGTTTACTGAAAAAGTGTATTGTTTTTAATAATTAAGATGATTGAAAATTTTATTATTTAAATTTTTAATTGAAAATAAATCGATATTTTGTGATCAACATAATGAATAATGTGTACTCTAACGGAATAATTAATTTTCAACAAATTGGTTACAAATCTTTGTATTGATGTTTAAAGTAGTTCATGAAGTTTCAGCATAATATTGAGAGCTGAAATGAAATCTAAAGTTTGTCTTTCTGAAAATATCTAACATTTAACGCCATCAGTCTTAAATTTTATTGCATTTACATTAAAAAATTTTATGTTTGGAACTTTTGTTAGCTGAAATGTAACCCTTTGAAACCTATGTTTTTTGTTTTAACAAAAATGCAATTATCTAATGTCTTATTAAATAAATTCAAAAGTAGATCGTTATATTTTTTTTTAGTTAATAGAGTAAAGAGGAATGGAATGTACTTTAAAAGATATTGCAATGTTTTACTTAAAAGTAACACTGGATTTGAGAGTAGTAAAATGATTCACAATCCACAGCACATAATCTTTTTCTTGATAATGATACGCTTGGGAAAATATTTACTTTCTTAAATTTATTTATGCGGTTCAGAACGAGTCGGATATGCTTAAAAATGAGAGATGCTTAAGCGCTTTGAGCGACTTCCATTTTTTGGCGAAAATCGCTCTGTATTTCAAAATCCGATCTTTAATTCAAAATGCTGAAACTCTCGTTATAATTTTAAGAATACTTTTCACGCTTTTGAAAGCGCAGTATGAAGAGTAATTTTTACAATCCGTATTAATAGATTTTATGCACGAGTGTTGAAAGTGGGAAGTGAATCTAAAGGTGAGTAATACTAAGTAAATTATAATTTTGAAAAATCATAACTTCTATTTTCACCGATTCTTTATTATTAAATTCGAGAACTTTCTTAAATAATACTTATTGATACTTAAAATTAAAGTTTAGTGATTTTCTTTTACTTGTTTCTATGAAAATTGATTTAACTTAAAGTGAAGGATATCTATTTATGTAAAAACAAAAAAATAGATGCGAATTTTAAATCTGAGAAAAATTTCAGAGCTTTGTTATGACGAAGTCGCTTTTTGGTAAGAATTTATGAACCTCCAAAAATACCCCTTTTGTAGATAAATTTTAGCATAAATTCAAGAGTAATTTATTTTAGCACGTTGTATGCACGTTTATGTATCAGACGACATCACTCCAATTTATATCTTATTGTAACAAGGTACTTATCCTTTCATATGCTGCAGAATTATCTGTTACTTAACTAAAACTTTGTTTAAAAACATGCTCCGTTACAACATTTTATATCGACAATATCGGAATGTCATACTACCTTTGAGTTTATGTGGTGGTTATATCAAACCACCCTGGCATTTAACCACTGGAATCAATCTGGTTAGAAGGATATGAAAACTTTTCAGCGTCAAATTTGTCGTTTCTCAGTTTTTCTCCTTTGGCAGACCTTAATGTCTAATGTCAGGTGTCGTTCTTAGAAAATTGAACTGGTTCATCCTATTCTCATTTTCAGACCATGGCAACATGAGGACGTTTGAGCCTCCAGTATATTTAACATGCTTAAAACTCACAATAAGTGTCTTTAGTGGATCGAAACTCAAACTCAGTGATCCTGATTGAGGGAGATTCGGTGTGCCAGCATCACAAGACGCTCTTCCACCACACACTGAAATGGAAAATATATTTTCTTTCAAACACATATAGGATCAAATTTAGTTACTTGCACTTTAATAGAAAGCATTTGCCGCATGGTTTACTTTCAATCTTTATAAAATATGATGTCTAGCTCAGTTTAACGAAATTTGTGGGTTGGTCCACTTTGCTTCTCAGCACCTCGATTTAGAACATTGATTGGTTCAGGGAATCTAGCGACTTGAGGGAAACACCCGAGTTCGGATTAAAAAATTGATGGGAAAATATATAGTATGATCCTTTTACTACGAGACGAGAGGATCACGAGCTTCAGATAAATCGGCATGGTTACGGAGACTCCAACTTTCCAAATTACCCCGTCCTCCAAAAAAGTCTATACGTTAGTTAAAATTTTTTTTTTTCACCTTAAGGCTAAGTTTAAACCTTAAGTTTTATTATTCACTAAAACCTGAGTGTCTGCAACTCTTTATATGCTTATTCAAAATAAACCCAAAATTCCAGAAATTAATTAATTTAAAGTTTAAGATTTAATTACTACGAAATAAATTTTAAAAAATTATTTAGCCAAATGAATTACAGCAGATGGAGAATAAAGATGTGGTTAAAAATAAATGGAATCATTAAAGTAAAACAAAAAAAAAGAAAAAGTTATAATAAGGCGGCATTGCAAAAATTTTCTTTTTTTTTATTTGACTTCCGTTTTCCTGTTATATTCACTCGGGTAATTTGTGTTGCAATCTCCAAGGAAGTTAAATAACTTCTTATCGAGATTATAGCTTGCCCTTCCTAACTTGGTCGCCCAAACTGTGAAGGGTAACAGTTTACTCGGGTAATTTGTGTTGTAATCTCTGAGGAAGTTAAATAACTTCTTATCGGGATTAGAGCTTGCCCTTCCTAATTTGGTCGTCCTAACTGTGAAGGGTAACAGTTTACTCGGGTAATTTGTGTTGTAATCTCTGAGGAAGTTAAATAACTTCTTATCAGGATTAGAGCTTGCCCTTCATAACTTGGTCGTCCTAACTGTGAAGAAGTATGATAGATCTGATTGCCGGGTGTCGGCCCAGGAGTTAAACAGTATTCGATTTTTGTAATCTAACAATACATCAAAGTAAGAAAAGTAGACAACAGATATTTTAAACGATTATGGTTTATGAACAATGCTGATACTTCAGATAAGTCAGCGTGAGAAGTAATGCGAAACAATCGATGATTTCGCACTCCTAACGTTTACCATTATCTCAGAGCCCTACAGACTATGCACAATAAATCTTTAACTGCAAAAATCGTATTCCTTCTGTATGTCTTTTTGTACCGTCACGATCGTGTCAAGAATACATTTATACGAAATATTGAAAAATGACAATGAAAATCAAGATTGGCTTTCTTATACATGAAAATGCAATTCTAAAGAACTCCATAAGATTAAATTCGATAATTAGCATTTAAGTTTAGTTTAATTATATTATCGTCACGTTTTCTAAAGCAACACGAGGGCTATTTTGGGACGGACCTATTAATTTTGAACCTCGGTCAGATGACGAGGACAACACCTGGGCTGGCACCCCCTCTCCAAACTTCCACACCACACCAGCGGGAGGACATTTGGCCCTACGTATGATTTAGCGTACAACAGGCCCAATACACGGCGGATACACAGTGGAATTGGGTTTCGAACCTGGAACCTTCCCGCCCCAAAGCCGAGACCTTACCACTAGGCCACCGCGGCCTCAATTGACATTTAAAATTGTAATCGAATAAATGAATTCATTAAAAAGTATCAAAAGTAAAGAGCAGAAGAAACTTCAGTCAAGTTTTACTGAATAATAAAAAAACCCCTAACGTTTAGGCTTAATCTGAAAGTGAAAAGAATTTTACTCGAACTAATGAGTAGACTATTTTTGGGTGTAATTTGGAAGGTTGGCGTCACCGTAACCACGCCAACTTATACCAAGCTCGCCATCCTCTCAGCTTGTCGAGAGAGGAACGCGTTCATTTTTCCAATGTTTTTTCTATCAGGACTCGGATGTTTCCACTCTTGTCTCTAAGCTCTTATGAGCCAATGATTGTTCCAAATTGAGGTGTTGAGGTCAGAGCGGACCAACCAATTTTCCTGGAACTCCTTAAGATTAAATTCAACAATCGTAATTTAAAATTATGTAACCGAATTAATTAATTCATAAAAAAATTCTTCTGATTTTTTTGTACATCTAAATTTCTTCTGAGAACAAAAAGATAATTTAAAATTAAAAATTTACGTTTTCATTAATTTACACAAAAAAAATCTTCCATCAAATAAGTTAATCTGTCATAAAACATTTCTGAAACTCCTAATGCAGGCAAACCGAGGTACTGAAATCAAAGCGCAGAGTCAACTAAGAATAACACCCACTTTCCAAGCGCACAATTAACACAACCTGTTTTTCTTCTTGCTTTATATTGGCTATTGTAATGAGCGTGTTTCACTTAGAACAAACATGAAGTTTCCTTGCAAGTTATTTATTAAATAGTGTTGTGGATTAAATATGGTATAATTTTCAGATTCACTTTCCTTGTTTGTGAATTTAGCAATATACACTTGGGTTACAAGTGAAATCTCGCCACAAAGCGTCATTAATTCTACTTAAGTCAGACAGAACAAAAAAGGAACACCAAAACAATTCGCGTTAGAGTTTTTTTCTTCTCTTTCTTCGGCAGCTTATGCTCAAAACTAAACCAAACACGAGACACACATCCCAATTTTGAAAAACAAACTTTATCTTTCAATCTAGATTAAAAGGTAAGAGCGTGGAGTGAAAAAAATAGAAAAGAGAGATACAGAGAGAAAAGAGTTTTTCCTCTTTCTCCCCCCAGAGAGAGTTGTTTGCCGACAACCAAGTTTCCTGTCCTACATAACTTCCAGATTCAGACCTCTCGTTGATTATTTGCTGTTTTTTCACTCCCTGTTGCCCTCTCCCTACTTTGTTTTTTCGATCTCGTGATCAGCGTACACGTGATCGAAGACTCACGTGTGAACGAGATTTCACTCTAATACAGTCCACTAAACAAATGCTCTGGAGGGTCTTTATGTAAATAAAACCGCATTGTCTGGCCATCATGTATGGAGTTGCGAACTTAGTTTTGTTCTGTTGGGCAGGTTTAAAAAGCGCCGCAGGATCATCCATTCAAGAACTGATTGTATGTTCCAGAGTCTCATTAGTAGTCTTGTGATCATCATCACACCACTAACTATTTTTATGCTTTTGACTGCCGTTTTTTCTTTCACAAGCATGAAAATTATCTTAAGGGACAGTCTAGTTTGGTTGGAGCTGCATGCTGAAAACAATGTTTTTTACTTTCTCGTATACGAATTTTAGAAAGTACTATTCGTCTAAAAATTCGACCTCGAGAATTCGACCACGTTTTAGATCTACCTGAAATCGAAAAAACATTTTTGGAAATTATGTCTGTCTGTCTGTCTGTGAACATGATAACTGGAAAACGGAATAACCAGACGGAGGAGGTTTCATTTGTGGTTTTTACATCACAATTGTTCCTTTGTAAGAAATTTTGGACCAAATTCGTTCTCGGGAAGTGTGTCTATCCGTCCGTCCGTCACTGAGCGTGTGAAAATGATTATTCAAAAACGCAATAAACCAGAGAAAGGAAATTTGTCGTTCTATCACCAGAATTGTAGATCTATATCAGATTTTGAAACAGATCTGCCAGCGGGTTGATTGTCCATCGGACAAATTTTGGATGCAATCGGCCGATAGGAAGAGGTCCAAAGTGATACTCCATTCTGTTCACTAGGCAATGAAGGTAACTATAAAATCTGCCATAAATATACGAGGAACTCGAGAGGAGAGCATTCCCGCTGGTTTACAATAGTGTTCCTTAAACATCGATAGTTCCAGTCGATAGTTTTTAAACTATCGATAGTATCGATAGTTCCAGTCGATAATTTTAAAACTATCGACTGAAAATGAGCCTATAGATAGTATTGCCCGGGAGAAAACTACTGATACTATGGGTTGTTTCAGTCGATAGTTCCGAAAATCCGATATTTTGGCTTCGATATTATCGATAATCTATCGATGTTTAAGGAACACTAGTTTACAATTCCATTTTTATTACCAGCTTAGAAGTTGCTTCATATTGGACTTGGGGCTATTATAAGGAGTTAAGATCTTTCGTGGTGTAAATGTCTTATATACATTTAATAATAAATGAACTGGAGCCTACATGCAGCACAATTTCATCTTTAAACGTTTTTTTTATTTAGGAGCTATAGAAACGTGACAAGAAATACAATATAGCGAATAAAAGTAATAGATGACTAGATTGTACAATTTCATGAATAGGAAGGTTCTGGAAACCTTAAAAAAACCTACTTCAGAGTTCAAGGTACCGATGGGAGCAAATACGCTTGAGTCGGCAAGATGTGTTATGTCAGGCTTTCGGCTAGTTTTTAGCGTAATGTTCCTTAACAGAAATTTGATTGGATCGCAACTTCAACATTAAAGAGTTGCGATAAACAAAAAATTTTATCAATTTTTTTTTATCTCATTCATTTCTTCAGACCGAGACTTAGCGTTCTGGATATAAATTATTTATTGACCTAATTGTACACTTATTTGTACTTATTCACATAATTGAACAGGTTACTGTATCTTTCCATGTGTTGGTCCCATGCCTTAACCCTTTGCGGTCGATGCCGCCACAATGGCGGCATTCGCAAGGTGTCGTATAAGTCGTTTTTTGTTTTGATTTGTTTTAGATCTACACCGACCAGTCTACGCAAACGGGCGGCGGCATCGACCGCAAAGGGTTAATGTATGGATGCCTAATGGCATTTGATTCGTATCTTGATGACTAGAATAGGATTTAATGCAATTTTTTTAATGTTACTTTGGTATTAGATATTGAGTATGGCACTTCTCAAATTGAGACATACCTAGGCCAGATCCTAAATTTTTATTTGCATGAAATGTAGGTTATGCATACGTAGGTTAAATAAGTCTACATAGGCGGGATAGTCCCGGATCTTACTATTCTGGTATCTTTTACTGCTTTCATGAAGACAGTATTAAAAACGAAATAGGCCCAGTTTGGGTTGGTACTTTTTTCAAAATTGTTGCGGTCAGTATAATTAAGTTCGAAATATTTCACATTCAAGGGCATTAAAAATAAGGCTCACGTAGAATTCACTTCCGATGTGAGAGGAATATTTGATTTTTAGATGTCGCAGAGGTACAAATTTCGCAGAACTTGCTTGGTTTTTCCGATTATGAACCTTATCTCAATATTTAGAGTATGTGAGAGAATGTGTTAACCTTCCATCTGGGGCCAAGTGATTTAATAGGGACACTCCTCTTTTTCATAATTATGAGTTCTAATATAGCACCCATATTTTCTTGCGTCAAGAGAATTTCGTAGCTGCTATATCAAAATGTTGTGCGTCAGAAACCACATACAACAAAATATGCGAAATTTTTAAACCGTTAGAGATAAACATATACTTCCAATCAAAAAATACTTTAATGACGTAAAAAATGGAATAAATGACGTATGTTGTTTGAGTGAATAAATGTACTGCAGAAAAAACTACGAAGTCTAAATTTTTATACAGTCTCCCGGTCTTATTATTAGTCATATTAAATAAAATATTCTTGACGTAATAATATATTAAACAAAAAAGGTTCCACTCTTCTGCGACTAAAACTGACAGAGTTATGAAGCCTTGAATATCAATATTTTAGACCTTTTCAATGGCCACCCCAAAGAAGATACTCTAATCAAGGGGCGGCACTTGCTGGAGGCAGCCGTTGATTGGCTTAAAATAATGAAATACATAATAAGATGCCGTTATATTTATAATAATGAATTATAAATCAAAAACAAAAAAGAAGAAAATAAAATTTAAAAAAAATCTACATTTAGTACGGTAATAAAAGTGTGTTTTTAAAAACTGTGTGTATGTAGGAAATTTAGTTCTGTTTGGTTCTAAAATCATGAGCGGTTTAACGTTTAAAAAGTTCTTACATATATCCTTCAGACAACCTGGAAAAAGCCATTCCTCCAACCTTAAGAGTGAGGTGTCACGTTGGTCCATCATTTTTTACAATTCATTATTTGTCTGCGTGTCGATTCTTTGATGTTTTTCCTCACTCCATTGATGATTCGATATATATTTCTACAGGCGTAGCCAATGCTTATCTTTCAACGAAGAATCGAGATTAGCGTCTTAAATTCAATTCTCTTCTAAAGTACTGTCTGTCCACCACGAGAACTGTCTTCGCCAAATTGTCTAGTTTACGGCGGTCGCTATAGCAACTGGTTATGCTAGGGAAGATCCATTTCGAATAGGAGGAATCCAACGGAAGTCGGAGTTTCTTTATTCTTGGCGCCAGTTTGCGGCGGAACAAATTTGAATGAACTTCTACCTACTAGAAATGGATTCTTCCTACGATAACCTGTTTCTATAGTGACCGCCGTAAACTAGACAATTTGGCGGCGAGAGTTTTCGTGGCGGACAGACAGTAGTGGCGTAGTTAACCCTTTGTACTCGTATGCTGAGTCTGACTAGTCATTCCGATTAATGCATCATTTTCATATCCTTGTTTGATGATGATTATTAGAAAAGCCATATAATAGCAAAAGGTCTCAGATTAATTTTGGGGGAATTTAAACAAACCAATAACTATATTTTTCAGCTTCCAAAGCATTAAAATGAATCCTTGCACACACACGTGTGTAGTTATGTATCTTGTTACTTTTCCGAGTGCAAAGTGTTAAATTGTGGATAATTGTTGCGCCAGGTGCAAGGCATCATATTCGGCAAACTGAAACTATTGTAAATGAAAACCGCAGCTAAATTTCTTTAAATGCGAAAAGCATTAAAATACTAACAATTTCAATTTTTGCCAAATCATTGCTAATTGATATTTAGAACTAAGAAAAAAATCAAAGAAACTGAGTACTAAAAGGCATTCTACATTTGAGCAGACAACAATACATAGGACTCACGAAAATAAAAAAAATAATTAATTCTAGAAAAATATAACGGAAAAAAATGAAAATATGCATCTATTTCCAAATCAAAACCCAATTGTAGCAAAACAGAGTGCGATTGACAAAACATTCCAAAATTCAATAAAAAATAATACGAATTACTGTATTTAATGGGAAAAAGTAATGAAATCAAAAACAGTACAATACTTCCGAAACGCAAAGAAATTTGAAAGCTGTTTTGTTACTACAAAAGATAAATTAACATAACATTGCTCATTTTCATAACAGTATTTTTTATCTGTGTTTTATTTGAACGTTTTCTTTAATTGGTCCGAATAAATACATGTTTTCCGCATTACTCCTTACGATATTTTATCACAAGAATTTGGTTCACGAAGTAATTTAGAAACATTCAAAGGATAGTTATATACAACACAGAGATTTAATTTTCTTCTTTTATGAAAGGTAATTTGTCATAAATAAATGAAAAATTATATCACAACACTATTTTTTTCTAATTTAGCATCTATATAATTAATGAAAGGCTGTAATGCATTTGTCTGAATTGAATATAACAATTTCAAAGACATATATATGCTGAATAGTATGATGCGACATGGATCAAAATATCTGAAATAAGACATAAAAATATTTTCTTTAAAAGAAGTTTCAGAAATACTTTTGACTAAATATTTATTGTTAATTATTTGAACTGTGATATAAAAATATTTTCTATGAAAGATGTTTCGGAAATACTTTTCATTGAAATTTTGCGAAAGCGTCAGCAACTCCTCCTTGAAAATAACATTCCTTCAAATATTAAATTAATCCTAAACTTCGCGATTTTTTTATTTTACAACAAAAGTTATGTAAATCTAACAACTAATCGTAAGGAATGCCGAAAAATTTAAAAATTTGATCAAAATTAAGTGAAAAATCAATTATTTTATAAAATTACGTTGTTAAAAACTTCCCTCTTCGCGACGAAAATGATGCAATATACTAATTTTATTAATTGATTATTAAAATATTCAAAGATAATTTAAGAAAAGAAAAAATGGTAGTAATCCAAGTATACCTTCAAGGTGCAGTGTAAAATCAAAATTATTGTCGAAAACTACAAACAGAACTTTAAAAATTTTATTTTAAACTCTATATTCTTTCCAGTAATGTCCTTACGGATTTTTGTAATTAGGATTTGGAAATAAAATTTGTTCTTCCGAGAATTTGTTTTTGTCTTTTCATTCGATAATAGGTATAAATTCATCTTTTGCTCGAAATGGACTTATTGAATAGCCAATCTGACGCAATGCTTTTCATTTTCAAGATAATTAAATTTGCAAACGTCGGGGAAAGCTTAGAATTGCTGACAGAAAATCATCACATATTTTCTTAAGCATTTAGGTTTATGCTCATTTAATGCCAAACAAATAAATTTAATACCAAGCGTTTCCTCATATGAAAGTAAACGTTCGTGTAATTTCCTTAAGTAAGTGGATATTTATTAAAACTTCTGGGAAGTGAGATGGAAAGTATACAAGACTTTCACAATCACATGTTTTATATCTATTAACTTTTATGCCACTTTTTTTAAAAACAGTACTGTAAAATATATAAATATAATTTAGTGCTGAATAATACTTTTGAATAAGAAATAAACAATTGTTCGTTTATAATCTATCCTTTGGAAATAAAATATTTTTGAATTCTGAAGTATTTATCTTGACAATAAGTTGAGTGATAAAAAATAGGATTGAAAAAGGCAATTATAATACCAAGATCACGAAATGACCTGCATGTTCTATTTTGACTCATTGACACACAGTCAATTTGGAGAATAACTTTCGATAAAGGTTAGGCTAAATCCTAAATGTTTCCCATAAAGTTATCTGGAACTACTGTAGGAAACTGTTGTTTACAAGCCTAACACTCCGAACCGAATGTTAAAATTTCCGGAAGGTTCCGGACCGAAGGTTAACATTTTACGCCATATGCTTTTTATCAGAAAATAGTCATCAATGGTGAGTTTTTCGTCACTGTGGTAGAGACACTGCAAGTAGAGATTTTACGATACACTTTACAACAACGCTTTTTAAAGTATATTCTCCGACCCCAAATGGGGTCTCGAAAACCTTGAATATCTTTGCAATTGTCAGATTATTTAATATTATGAATATATAAAAATGATTCAGAAAGTAATAAATTCATGTAAATTTGAAACATTTCATTGAAATATTGCAAATAAAATTATTTAACTGAATTTCTGAATGTTTATCATTTATTAATCCTGTGCTGACCTATTTTTTCTCACACGTACAATTGGTGTCTCAAAAAATTTTGTTCATAGATAAGATAGCGAAATATTTTATAAAACCTAAAAAAAATTCAATTACCCTTGCCTATCACTACTGTTGTTGAACAAATACATTCATCGCACACTGTTCGCCAATGACAATACCCGAGGGCTAGGGACATGTTATGTGTAAATTATATCAAAGTTGTATTGATACTCTGTATTATATCTTTTCATGCAACTCAGCGCATAATGTATAATAATGCATCAGGCACATTAATTGCACAGGACATAGTCAAGAGGTACCCAATTGTTACGCTGAATGTTTTAAAAATGGTTGGTTCAATGATTGTAAAATTTAATAATTTATCGAAATTTACGACAACATTTCTCAAGAAAGTTTAATGAAAAAAAGAATTGTGATTTCAGTCCAAATTTTGTTATTATTTTTTATTAAAAATCATAATTTTAATGATAAAAGAAGTTTCCAGTAAAAAAAAAATGCATCCACATCGTCCCTATGCGTGACATCAGTCATTAATAAATAAACAAAGAAGTTTTCATAATGCATACCTTCGGTATGTAAAGTGTCCAGGTAATTTAACTAATATCTAAACAACTAATACTTCCGCTTCTTACCGACTGTCTTTTTCTACTTATCGATGAAGGAGCTGTCAATTTCTTCAGGAAAAGGTAAGAGCGAATAAATCTTTTTTAAAATGTAATAAAATAAAATAAACACTTCAAGACATGTCATGTTAATCTTCCTGGAAGCAAAATATGCGAGAAGACGTGTAAAAATTCAAAACGAAGAATGCGATATGGAAAACGAATGTTCAGCTCTGCATATTACAGATTATTTCTTTGTTTCTTATTCTGAGCTTCTTTCTTTTCTCTGCTACTCGAAACAGGAAATTACATGTATGTCGCTTGCATTCAATGCAAATCAGGATATTTCATAAGGAACAGCAAAACTTATCTATAGACGGAATCTGTAAACGGAGACACGTTTGATTTAGTTTAAATAAATCTTTATTGCACCCCATTAAATAAGTGCTACCAACTGCTAAACCGTACTTTACCACAATTTGCAACCGAAAAACAGTCTTTCAAAAAGAGATAAAGCGAAAAAGACAATGGATTGCTTTGATTGAATTTTTACGGAGCAATGTGTTGCAATTTTCATTTTTATTTATTTATTTACTCATTTTTTGAAAACTAGCTTTGGATATACATTATTATTAAACTTGGCTGATTCGAAGCCGACAGAACCACAATAAATATCAGATTTACACGAAAACTCGAATTAACCTCTTCATTGAAGAATTATTTTAATTAAAATACGATCCATTTTATTATTTCATTATATTATTTTTTATTTATATTAGCAACAATTCAATGAGGCAGAAAAAATTGAAGTTATTCTTCGAAATTTTTATTAACAGATTTATTTTTTTTTCAATTAGAATAATTTTAATTTAAAGAAAAACTGAACTTACATATTTTTGTCAGTGTCCTTGGAGAAGTTAAGAAAGATTGGGTCTATATACGAGTACATGAAGAATAAATGACAATTTTTAAACTGAAAATGGCAGGGATGATTTATTTTTACTATTTAACAGCTTTAATAAATAGTATAAAATTAATAAATAAACAATGAATAACTTCAATAAGTAAAATAATAACTTTATTTAGAATTTTTTAATTTTTTTAAAAGACGAATTTATTAAATAAGTAATTCTAATAAACAAACAGTACAATGCACTAGGAATATAACTTTATACCTTACATTAAAGGTTTAATATAAACAGTACAATTTACATCTAACGTATTATTTCTTTATTCATTGAACACATTGTGCAACATTAAATCTTCACGTGAATTAAGGGCATTAAAATTATTTAGGTTTTTTTTCACCTCCGGTTTAACATGGTGATTATAACCGCTCAAAATAATCAGTTTTCGGTGTTTTTTTAATAAAAAAACAAACGCCGTTTGTAGACAAAATTTTCTATTAGTATTGTTTTTACAGGAAATCAATCCATCGGCTAATATTTATCTGTTCATAAAGACTTTTTCAGTAATCCGCCAACCAACAGACGCCTCGAGGAAGCGATTGTCGTTGATTGGCCTAAGATGATGAAATTCAAAGCTTCGTAAATTGGTAAATTTTAGTCTAATCGAACCTAAAATCAAGCCTATCTTTCAATCCGGTTTTTTCACTCGGTTATTAGATTTTTAAAAATAACCGGTTTAAACCGGGGCAAAAAAATAACCGAAACAAAAAAAAAACCGGTTAACCGAAACAAAAAAAAAACCGGTTAACCGAAACAAAAAAAACCGGTTAACCGAAACAAAAAAAAANCGGTTAACCGAAACAAAAAAAACCGGTTAACCGAAACAAAAAAAAAAAAAACCCGGTAGGTTTCTCCCATCCCTAGTCCGAACCCCAAATGGAGTCGAGTAGAATAATAATCGGAATCGTGGTAGTAGAATAATAATCGGAATGTTTTTCTTCTGAAAAGGGATGGTGAGTGGAATATGTCCGGCCTTTTTCTAGAGCAATAATCCTGGAAGCATAGCTAAGAGATGAAGGATTATCAATAAAAGAAAGAGAAAAATTCTCCGAACAGCAAGCCTTTTTCCTAGAGCAATAATCCTGGAAGCACAACTAAAAGATGAAGGATTATCAATATAAGAAAGAGCAAAATTCTCCGAAAAACTGAAGTCAGTTGCTTATTGCATTACAAATAGGAATTATGAACTGAGGGCTTTCGACGACAAAAAGCCTATAAAAAAACCTAGAACCACTACTAGAAATCGAAAATACTTTCAACTTTGTTCAATGCATAACCAAAAAATGTAAATGAAAACTCCGTTGGTCAGCGGATGTCCCTCCAAGTGGCTGCTGAATTGGTTCTAAATGGCCTAAAATAGCAAAATTCAAATCTTCATAAATCGGTCAGTTTTGGTCGCAGAAGAGTGGATCTTTTTTGTTTAAAATAGTGTGTCAAGGCTTTTTACTAAATATGACTATTAAGACCGATTGACTGTATAAAAATTTAGATTTCTTAATTTTTTCAGCTGTACATTTATTGATTTAAACAACAAAACGACTGTACATTTATTGATTAGCAACAAAAACGACAAAAATAATTCTTTACTTCATTTAAAGCATTTTTCCAACTGGAAGTGCAATAGAACCCCGCTAATCCGAAATTCCGGTTAATCCGAACCGATTTTATTTTCAAAAATTATATGCAATTGAAAAGATTACCTGAAAGGATTTAAATATACATACTAGAAACAAAAAAGCACTTTTTCAGCATGCATAATTTTGTACACATTGAAGAAAATAATGCAATTCGCCATAAGATAAGGTCACTTCATACAGGAGCACATCCATTATTCTAATGAAAAGGGGAGACACATTCTCTTTCTATTGCTTTTGAATAAAACAATTCAAGAGATAGTAGTACTGAGTACTTATAACTTAAATTTTTCTTAGTACACATCTTTTTCTTTTCTATTTTTATCGGAATTTCGGGTAATCCGAATTTTTTGTAATCCGAACAGGCACCGGTCCCAATTAGTTCGGATTAGCGGGGTTCTACTGTATATGCCTTTCTCTAACGGTTTAGAAAGTAGTTGTTGGGCGACTGTTAGAGTGGACACTCTATATATATGCAAGAGAAATTATGCCTAGATATCAATTTTTTAAAATTCC